>UELU01145725.1:0-10608 GCA_900490025.1 Megastigmus dorsalis
GAGAGAGAGAGAGAGAGAGTAAAAAAGAAGTGCCGACTATGATTCGTCACTCTGCTCGTCTCGTGTGCCGTTATAAAGAGCGGCCACCATGCTTTGGACGCAAGTGAATTACGCACGCGAGCGGCTCTCCTATTCATCGTGAATATAATAATAATAATAACTGATTCAAAAAAATGTTCTTTATTTTCGTTCAATTCCAATCGATACTCGGTTGTTCGAGCAAAAATTCTAATTGGCCTCGCGTGAACAATCGCGAATTCATTTACTTTGCGATATACTTTGAGAAACAAATACATATACAATTTGCATAATGAAGTATAGTTCGGAGGTCGATAATAATAATTAACGATGAGGATCACCGCTAGATTCCGCGAACAATTTTCAAAAGTAGGAAAAACCTCATTATGCATTCCCGGAGCGTGCAGCGGTCGTAAACGTAAACGCAATCCGCGTGTACAATGAGAATTAGTGCGAGGGGAGGCCGCGCGGCTATCTCGAGGAGAGCATGCACATGTACATAGAGGAAAGAAGATCAGCCCGTATGCGCTAGTGGCCAGAGGTGGAGGAGCGAGCGAGGAAAAGGGACGTAATTTAAGGAACGCGCGCTGGTCATTTGGTCGTCGCTCGCGGCATAGACACAGAGAGCGAGGGAGAGAGAGAGAGAGAGAGAGAGAGTGATCGCAGGAGTTCCTCGTATACACAGAGCAAGAGAGAGAGAGAGAGAGAGAGAGAGAGAGAGAGAGAGAGAGAGGGAGAGACATACATTGGTCATCTTACGCACTCTCCCTCTCTCTTTCTGCCTCGCAGTACACACTTGGCGCGCGCATCGCAGGGAGAGAGCCGCGGAGGAGACTCTCGCCCGTGTATATATGTATACATATACATACTCATCTCCAACCCCCGATGTTCGCCTTGACTCTCGCGGCTCGTGCACGTATACATATCATCGTCCCCCCACCGCGTTAGCTAAGGTCCGCTTCTGCGCTTCGTTCTTCCCCACCTACGCGTCCGTCCTCCTCCTCTCCCAGTTTGGCATATCTCCCCTTCTTTTCTCCACCCTCAACTGCGCCACCGCGTCTCTCCCCGCTATTTTCTCCTTCACGCGCATCTCTCTCTAACACTCTTTCTCTCTCTCTCTCTCTCTCGCTCTACGGCAACTACCCCTTAGACGCGAGGAGAGATTTTTGTCGAAGCGCAAGAGATACTTTTTTCCTTCCTTCCTGCCTTCCTTCTTATTTTCCACGTGCACGCGGCCACGTGTGGGAATCAGGAGAGAGAGAAAGAGAGAGAGAGAGAGTCGTCGGGAGTGGGGATTTACGCGCCTGCCTACTTTTTTTCTCTCTCCGCTGCTACCCACGGACCCCCTGCAGCGCGGCTATCAGTTGGCGGAAGAGAGAAAGAGCGAGACACCCCGCAACTCCACCCTCCGACCTTTTTTCGCTGCGGCTGCGGAGCGAACAAAAAAAGTGCGGAGGTGGAGAGAAAGAGCGAGAGAGAGAGAGAAGTGGACACGCTCGGCTTGCTCCTATGCACGCCCTCCCTCTGGAACCTCCAGCAGTAGCGGCAGCGGATTATACATAGGCGAACTGCTGCTGCTGGCGCGCCGGAGCTTAGCCGACCGCGAGAAGATAAAAAGAAGAGACGACCGAGCGAGCGCGCGCGCAGTCTGCAGTCGCGCCGCTTACTTTTTCCTTCTTTTGTCCTTCTTTTGTGCCGTGCAGCCCCGCGTCCCTGCGTAGAGAGGGGGTGGCAACTCTATAGCCGGGAGCCGAGCGAGAAGAAAAAAATCGGCCAATGGGAGGAACACCCTGGGGAGGGGGAGGGGGTTAGCCGGGCTGGGCGAAAAAGAACCGCGCCTGCCCACTCGCTCTGCACTTTGCCCTTTATTCTTTTTCGCTCTCTGCCTCTCTCTCTCTCTCTCTCTCTCTGCCTGTGCGCATAAAAGGGGGACTGCTGCAGCTACCGATGCTGCGCGCGTGTCCGAGTTAAATCGAATTTCGAGTACACCCTTACGACGACCAAATGACGCGAGCGCGTGCTGCAGCAGCGGCGGCGTCCAACTTTTTTCGAACGAGACCTTCGCTCTTTTGTTACTCTTCTTCGTATGGGGGTCGGTCTCCTCTCTTTTTTTTAGCTTCCAGCTCTCTCGCTTCGTTTACGCGACGAGGTTCCCGGGAGCGAGATGCTGCGAGAGGCCTGGCTCGTGTGCCCTTCGAAAATCGATATGTGCCGATGGCTCTTAATTGACGAGATTTTACTCTCGAGCGGCCTTGACAGCTATCGCGATAAAAATTTGGTCCATCGGTGAAAAGATACGGAAATTTTACGGACTGCGAAAGTAAGCGTAATCGCGCGATCGAGCATTACGGAAGCGGCGCCCGCAATCAAAGCAGCCGCAAAATTGCACAACACTGCATCGGCTGCTACACCCTCGTAAAGGAGATGAGCGCGAGAATTACCGCACACGCAGACTGCACTTCCGCTTCCCTCGACAGGCACCGACAGCGGCAGCAGCAGCAGCCAGAGAAAACAACAAAGACGCTCGGGAATTTCGGGGGGGACGCGCCTCTCTCTCTCTCTATACACGAGCGAATGCAAGTGAGCACAAACCGTTAACCAGAGAAGCGAGAGAGAGAGAGAAATAAACGCTTACACACATTGGCCCGTAATCGAGGCCTTGTTACACACCACTTTAAATTACAAATGAACGTCGACAGCTTCTTTAGTTTCGCGTGCGCGTATACATGTATAGCGGAGAGGTAACCGACCGCCACGATGGATATTATAAACAGGTGAGAACCGTTGAGAATTGCACGGAGGAAACATATGCGTATACGAAGGAGGATTGAGAAAGTTGGGGAAAAAGAGGAAGAAGCGGATGTGTCTTATTGAGGTGCAGGGTAGGATCCAGTGGCCGATCGAATACAAGCCTTCACTACTTGCGTTTGTTGTCTAGGAAAATAGGAGAGAACGTCCTTAGGCTGTTAAAATTCAATAAACACCTTTTCTAACGGAAAGTAAGCCGTGCAATGTTTTTGAAAGACTCGAGACATTTATATCCATTACCCGTGTCCAGAGTAGTAGTTTAAAAAAACAATGCATATTATCCAGTGGTCAGTGTCTTTCCTCCCTTCCATGCATAATCGAGCTTAGCCCAAAAGGACTTTCCTTCTTCCCCCCGAGACATACGCATGCTCGTACACTCGATATAAACGTGTACGCGCTTAACGTCCCACCCGCACATGAAATAACACGCATACTCGAGATCTCGATCGCTCCGCCTTTTCTCTCTCTCTCTCTCTCCGCCATTCTCTTCTTCTGAACGCGATCGTCGATCAGCAGCTGGACTCCGCGGCGATGAGAGAGAGAGAGTGAGAGAGAGAAGAGAGAGAGAGAGAGAGCCTGCAAGCTGCAGCGAGTCGTCAGTTGCATCGCGAAGAAGGAGAGATTCGGTCAACAGATACGAAAGCGAGAGAGAGAGGGAGATAGAGGCGCGTGTAGGAAGACATTTGTCTTGAGTCGAGCATATATATGTATGTATATACACACAGAAAGCGAGTGCGGGTGGATGGGTATTATACGGCTACATGTGCACGAGTCTTATGCTTCTGCCCCAAAAGTCCTGTATACGTGCGTACCGCACCTTGCAACGAGGTGCACGCGCTACGCGGCCGGCCTTTCTTTTTTTTTTCGGATAGCTTGTAAATTTATTCAAATGCGGCGGCGGCGGCGGCGGTGCGCGGTGTGTAACCTGCAATTTGTAATGATACCGAGAGAGACGACGCCCCGCGCGGCACTGGGATTATATGCGATGAAATTTTAATTGTGCCCGAATAAATTATACTGTGATCGCGAGGCGATTCATTGTGGGAAGCTTTTTCGCACTGCTGGGAAGGGACTTTTCTTTCTCTCTCTCTATCTCTCTCTCTCAATGCGTCTTTACTGCTTGTGTGTGTGTGTGCATATGCAGCGAAGGTCTTTATCGAAAAGTTTTCAAGGATAACGATATAATTTATCGCGCTAAGTTTGTTTGCGTTATTGCTGTTGTGTACTTGAAAGAATTTGCGGTGACTTTCCAACGTCTTCCGAAACAATCATCCCGCGGTCAAATGCAACGACATTCTTTCAAACTATTATTTTTCGCTTTAACCGACTACTTTATTTAAATAAGCAAAGAAATCTATCTATCGAATCGAAGGAACAATTAGGAAGTTTCGTTCTTTGGAATTCGAGTTGAAATTAAAAAAAAAAGGGGGGGGGGAGAGGAAGGGAGGTAAAATTGATTCGAACAAGAATTGCGGAAAGCGCGATCGATTGCTGAACGGGTGTAGTATCCTTCCTCGGCAGTTGCGCGCGCTCTCCCTCTCTCTCTCTCTCCTTTCAACCCCCTTCGGCAGTCGCAACGCACTCGAGCCAACTCTCTATGTGCTCTACACAGAGCGAGAGAGAGAGAGAGTTAGAGAGAGGGAGAGTAAGGGCAGCCCGTGCCGCGGTGACGTCTAGCGGCGAAATAAGAAACGACGAAGCTCGATACACACAACGCCGCACAGCCTGCCGTAGTACAGATCTCGTATATTACCAGCGCTGGTTTTTGTCCGGGCTGAGAGCTGTGAGCGCGCACCACACCGGCCCCTCGCCTTACACCTATATATATATATATATATGCCGGAAGCGCGCTCGCGTCAACCTTTATTGCCCACACTCTCGTGTATCGAACTCCGCGTTCACCCGATCGAGTACGAATAATATATCCAAAGCGGAAGTGTATATCTATAGCAGGACGGGCAGCGGAATTCTACAGCTTTTTCCGCCGTTCGGCCCCGCGGGAAAGGAGGTAAAAGTGTTTTGACGACGATCGGGCCCCGTCGAGCCCGCAAGAACGTGGATAAGCCAAGGAAAAAGAAGTGAGTGCAGTGTGGGCCCGCGCGACCTTGAGAACAGGTCTCTCTCCTCCGCGATCTCTCTCTCTCTCTCTCTCTTTCTTTCTCTCGAGAGAATTTCTTTCTCTCCGCGGTGAATATATATGTATACGCACGCTTATACGTGCACGAGGCCTTGGGCCATCGTTGCTGCTGCTGATGCAGTGAGACGCGAGTACGTGCACACAACTGTACGTGAGAGAGAGAGAGAGAGAGAGAGAGAGAGAGACGCAGACGTCGCGCGCGTCCGGATTAAGAATTTTAACGGGAGTAGAAGAGTGCAGCATATAGGCTGGTGCAGTGCAGCAGCAGCAGCAGCAGCAGCAGTAGAGTAGAATGAAATGAGCGGTGCGTCCGGTCCGTGCGCGACTGGCCAGTCCGCGCACATACACACACGTACTTACACACTGGCGAGAGTCGCTCGCTCTCCGCATTACGCAATGAAAGAAACAAATGAAGCTTAATAGAAAAACTGCCCGCGCTAGAAAAACCGGCGTCGCCGCCGTCGTCGTCGTCGTCGTGGTCGTCGTCGTTGCCACCGCGCGAAACAGAGGCTGCGACAGTTTGTACAGAGACCGGAGCGGTACAGCTGCACCAGAAAGTACAAGCGCGCACTCGAGGCTATATAGACGCGTTCTTCTACGAGCTGTGTTTTCTTTTCCTTTTTGTGTTTTGCTGCCGCTGCTCGAACGCTTTGTCCCGCTGGGAGATGATGGGAGGTGATTGGAAATTGCGCACTTGCAGATTTTATAGAATGCGTCGTCGGCGTGCGCTTGATTGACGCGAGGCCGCTAACTAAATTAAATACTTCAGCCGCGTTCCAAAATTAAAATGAGCTTCGAGCATTATTCGAGTAGTAAACCATCCTGGCGAACATATATACATATGTATGTACACGCATTGCGAATATTTCGAGTTTTCAGCGAAGACTAAAGATTAAATTAGTTTTATCTACAATGAATCGTACAACCTACTTCTTAGTAAGCAAAATTATGACGCGCGCGTGGACACATAATTCGCTGCTTTGAGGACGCTCCACTCGTGTCTATTCGAAATATTAAATCCACAATTTAGAACGATGCACACGCTCTACATCTATTATTTCTAGATCGCGCTTTAAATGCCGGGCACTCGTGCTTTGGTACAATATTTTTTCGCAAAACTAAACAATTTGCGGGAGGAAATTTTCGAGAGCAATAGCAGAGCGAAGCAAGAAAAGAGAGGTATAGGTTGCGGAGACGCGAGCACAAGTCGGCGAGCAAGAGAGAGCCCATATCGGCGCCAAAAATACGCGAGCGCCGACGCCGCGCCGCGCCGTTCAGCGCAAAAATACGAGTAGGAGAAGGCGTCTCGGGGGACTAGGCAAGAGAGAGAGAGAGAGAGAGAGACTCTCGCAAAATTTACGGCGCACATTTTCAAACAATGTCGGGCTTCATTGTATTTCTACGTGTATATTTCTGTGCGTAGTGCCGCCGAGTCGCGAGATCGTCGCGTATTATTGGTCGCTGCGAGTCCCGCCCGCACGACGTTATTCTGCTCGACTAACGGAGGAATTTGTTGAATCGATGCTTTGGTGCGTTAACACTTTGTAAATGAGCTTCCTTGACCGCGCGCAATGTAGATTTTGTTTATCTATGGCGTGTCGAGCTTTTTGCGGAACGACGACGCTGCGTGGAAAAGTACTTTTGGCGCGTGACGCGGCTTTTTTTTTTCTTGTTCTTTTTTGTAAAGGGATTTCGCGAGGTTCCGGGTTCGATGAATTATATACATTATTAAGTCGCCGAGTGAATGGTGGCATTGGGGAAAAATTATAAAGGTGTGCGTAATTGTAAAAATGTGTAAAGCACATGTCCGGTTTATTCCAAATTATTTTTTTATTTTTATCCACGCGTCTTTACTCTAACCGAGTTACTTTGCACTATTTCGCATTTAATAAACGAAACAAACCTAATGTTAGCTGAAAACATCCGCAATATTTAAATACGCATACTCCAGAAAGCACCGACAGCCTACGTGACTCGCAAACTTTTCTCATCCATACCGATGTACATAAATTCCACGCCACACGCGTGCAAAATTCTCTCCGGCACAAAAGAATCGAAGCGCGCGTGCACTTTTCCCAGTAACGCCGAGGCACTCGTGCCCCAAGCATCGTCGGTATAAAAGAATGTCGCGCAGCGCCAAATCGTCCACCTTTCCGCTTTATCATGATTCACCTAATCCGCTCGAGAGATATCACCTATTGTATACACTGCACATACACCAGCACGATCACCGCCGTCGATGATTAGAAAAAGAATACTGCTGCGCACACGTCGCGAGACTCGCTCGTCCAATCTCATTTTCGCTCGGTCCTTTAATTATTGAGGTGGATCGAATGTGTGCACGCGTGTGTGTGTGCGCGAATTGGCTGTTACCCGTCACGACTCCACCGCGTATAATTATCACTTTGAAGTCGCGTGCGTAGCAGCGTGCGCTGGGGGACGCCGAACTGCACATACACACACACAGTCACCCGCGACTTGACCTATCAATTTTTTTCCCCCGCTGCATATTTCGCCTACTAATTATCCCCCAACTTGATTAACGCTTCGAGTGTTGTACAAATTAAATCGATGACTAATTTAATCGATTTCAGCTCAAAGCGGGAGTGTAGCGAAACGATTAGTTGGCGACAATCGATCCTATATGCAAAGAATCCGAATGAAAAAAAAGAGAGAGCGAGAGAGAGAGAGAGAGAGAGAGGAGCGTAAGAGAAGGCCGAGGAGAACGAGAAGCTCGCGTGCAGTGCTCGCGTTATCCGAATGCCAAAGTCGACCCTGAGGAAGCCACGAGCGGCTCGGATTTTTCCTGCGCGCACTGTACCGCCACTGCTACTGCAGAGACGTCTCTCTCTCTCTCTCTCTCTCTCGACGACTTGGCTGTGTCAATAGGAGCCAATCTAAGTACGTATGCACACACAGATGTGTAATGCCCGGAGAGAGACAGAGAGAGAGAGAGAGAGAGAGAGAGAGAGAGAGAGAGAGAGAGAGAGAGACGGTGACGTGGATCTGCATCCGTGTGTACGAGCCGCCACAGCCGTCGCCGCCACTGCCACAGTTTCGACATTCTCTTTGCGGCCCTTACGCGCGGGCACATGTCGTAGGAAAATGCACAAACGACGCGTACATGGCTCGTGTCTCGGCTCTGTGCGGCTCTTCTTTTCAATGGGATAAGGGATGTGATCTCTCGTGGTCGCTAGGCATTCGAGGCGATATTTTTTGTTTCTTCGTGTTAAATAATTGCACTCTTGCGAAGATGACCTAGCAAAAATAACAGTAAATGTTTTGAGAGGAAAATTTGAAATGTACGATTGATCATCCACATAAGCAGCTCACGAATACTCCTTATCTTTTCGAATCAATAACAAAACGCGTCATTTTTATTCCAGACAGTTAATGAGGACCATCAATAGAAAGTCTGAATACTAAATCACGATTTCCGGAAGCGGCATTCGAAGAATGCAAAAACAATGAGCAATTGATATTCCGTATATCTCGGCTATTCATAGCCGCTACGCACGGGAAGCGAGTGCAGGATTTTTTGCTGCCCACAGAAGCGTAAAAGCCGCAAGATTTCACTTTTCGCAAAACCCATTCGGTCGCTCCACTACTCCAAAATCAATCATTCGCGCCTATTCACGGCGATTCTCCGCGCGGGGAAAAAGTAGAGAAAATTTCAGTGTCTCGTATACGGCGAGTAATATTTTTTTTCCCGCTCGCGCGCGAGATAAGACGTCGGAAAATTTACGATTATAAAAGTTGTTTGCGCGTATTTTTCGCGGAGCGCACGCTGTGCAATAATGCGCGCGCGTTGAGAAAAACAGCAGGCGGCCACGCTTTTTTTTATTGCCCGAGCGAGGCCAAGTGGGGAAATCATTTAGGAGAGTCTCTCTCCTATCGGACGCCATTTTTTCCCGCTCCTGCCTTCCCTGCCCCCCCCCCGTCGTCGGTCTTCTAGCGCCCCGATAAGATAAGAATGCGTTTCGACGTATCCCGGATCAAGGTGACTCGCATTGATAACGCACGCCTTAAACTTGCAGCCTTCGACTTTATAATATTATCGTTGAAGAGCTTCGCGCACCGAGTGTTTACGCTTTTTGCGACAGAAAATCACTTGAAATACGATTGGCAATCGCGCTCGATTTCTTTTTCTTTTTCTTTCCTCTCTTCCACTGTAATCTCAATTACTTGTTATAATAATGTTATAATTATTTATATGCGAACTTTTTTGCGCGCGCTACTTTATGGACACGTGATGAATCGCATCGTCATTTATCTTCGAGTGCTGCATTCAAATTTAATCACCGCAACAGCTTCAGATGTCGAATGATCGGACTCTATCTATTATGAATGCAGTTTTCCAAGCAGAATGTTTAGCTAATTTCCATTGTACTAATTTTTTACCCGTTTCTCAAATTCAATGTCATTTGCATTCGGTTGTTCTAATACTGTAAAGTTTCAAGAAATGAACGAATATATTGAAATTATCTATAAAGAGTAAAACCATACGATGCTACTCCCATACTACATTTAGAAAACGACTACATCGCTCAAAAGAATTTTTCGATAAAAGTGCTTTATTTCGCGTAAGTTCCGATGTCAGCTCCTATAACCGTCCATTTTTCAATTACATCAGGGCCACTCGATAAGTGCCTTCCGAAAGCTTTTTAACCGACCAGGTAAACACAACCCTTCCCTAACTCTATTAAAGACCCAACTTCCTTTCGCTCTCTACACATACAGGAGAAAACTACAACAGCACGCTACCGCGCAAAGTGCATCCTACCTATCGTTCGCCGACGCAAAATAAAAAAAAAGCTCAAACTTCAAAGCCTCTCGTGTTCCATACACACAAGTGCATAAATATCTACGAAGCAGCGGCAGCCAATGATTTTCCAACAGCCACAGAGATAGAAAGAGAGAGAGAGAGAGAGTAAAAATTAAAAAAAACTGCATCCATGGGCAGCGCATATTGGTCATCGAATTCATATATGTAGAGAGAGAAATGTAAGCGGCGGGCTACAGTCATCGGGATGTAAACTTGTTTTGTTTGCCGCTTGAATTTACCATGCCCGCACGTATAACAAACTTTTCTCTCCATCTCTCTCTTTCTCTCGCGCCCGGATAAATAATTAATTTTTTACGCCTCCGAGCGGCGGCCGGTCGTTCGTTCGCTCGTTCGCTGGAAAAACAAACACGAAATTCAACCCACCCCTTCGTTGTTGCAAAATCATTCTCCGCATCCCTCGCATTCGTTCGCGATAAACTCGCACCGCTGTCCCTGGCAGTATTTGTGTATATACACATATACATGTACAAAGGCGATACATAAATACAGGAGCTGCTCGCGCGCGGAACGCATAGTCTCGTTAATCGAACGCGACAGCCTCGCCTGGAAATATATATATATATACATATATATACACATATACATATATAAACGAGGAAAGCGGGAGCTGGTCTCACTCTCCCCGGGCAGCGGATATTTTTCATTTGGAATTTTCGCCCGAAATCATCGACTGGCTCGGTTTCGCGCGCGCGCCCCAGCGCAGCGGCGGCCGCTGCGCTCGGCCCAGGTCATCGACGCCGCCGAGCCTCGCTAAAAGCGAGACGGGAAAACAGCGGGCGGGGGAGGGAGGGGGGGGGGG
>UELU01145725.1:19497-35411 GCA_900490025.1 Megastigmus dorsalis
CCCCCCCCCCCTCCCCTTCACCCCTGCACCCCTCTTTCGTCCCTCGTGTCTCCCTATACACGCCCTTCTCTCTCTCTCTCTCTCTCTGCACAGGCCTGCAGGGGTGTGGGTGGCACAGTCGCACACATACGCACGCATACACATAGAGAGAGAATCGTTCGCGAGACAAGCCACGCGTGCCTCGATGCACAGCTACATCTGTCTCACTTGGCCCGGCATTCCTTAGCGCAAGCCTTTCGCTTTTCGAGACAAGGGGGGTGGGGGGGGGGGAGATATAGAGGAAGGGTCGATGCGCGCGACCCGATATCTTATTATGGGAATGGCGAGATTCTCGAGTTCGTTTAGCTGGACGATTGAGCAGAGTTCGTTGGGATACGTGCGGGAGGGCGATTGCACAGGTGGCAGATCCGAGGGGTTGTTGGTATAGACGCGTATAGCTGCCGAGAGACGAGCCTATGATGTTGGAATATGCGGAGGTGCGAGGGTATGTATATGTGGACTTTTTGGAGGTCTGGCTGTTGCTGCTGCGGCTGCGGCTGCTTTAATGGAGCGGGCGTGATTTTGATAAGTTGATAGGCGCGGGCCCGGAGCGACGATTGTGTCAAACTGCTCGTAACAGATTTAGTCGTTGCCTTTGGCTTTTGCTACGGCTTTGTACTTTTGGGCCAGTGCTTCGTCTCGCTGGAAATTGTTCTCCGTGGATTTAGCAGGGTAAAAATTAAGAATTAAAACAATTTTGTTCACTGTGATCAATAAATTCTATCCTATTACATGAGACTTTAAAATGTTTAAGTGATTCGTGGATTCCTATAGATTGTCCTCAAAAGTATTTACGAAAATTGTTACCACCGTGAAAAAATAAAGTATTTTTATAATGTGCACAAAGCTGTACGAAGGTACCTATGAAAATGTATTGAATAAAATGTTTTTTTAATTTTTATTTAGTACAGATTTAAACTATTTTTGTTTGCGGGAATAATCTAAACTATTATTAAAGCATTAGCAATTATAAAATATAATTTTTTTAAACAATTTATATTTTTACACTACAAGTCGAATATATTTTTAATAATAATGCCAATTCTCATTATCCACTCAAACAATCTACAAAGAGTACACACATTTCGAGCTCATATTTCCATATTTACCACGAAATAAATAATCTTTAAAGCTTAATCGAGTGAATGATCGTTCAAAAATATGAAACTATTGGTAATTTAATTTCCCTGCTAATATCCAACAGTAAAGACTCGGAAGCATTTAATTTCCAATAGGCATTCGTTTGTATACTTATGCAATCCATACTTTTCTTGTATCGGAAAAAAAATCCACTCGCCAAAGCTTCCCAACCCACGAAAACTCGAGCGAAAGAAGTATAAGAATAGAAAAAAAATCTCGCACCAGGCGACAGATCATTAAATCTTAATACAACCGAGCGTCATTAACGAGCAACAAAACATATCCATTAGGTCTTATGCGCGGGTAACGAAGGCCATAAGTATAACGCATAATGCGAGAGAGTTGCTCCGCGCGATCCACACGTAAACGCCGCGCCGCCGCGGCGTGTATAGTTCCTGCGCGTCCGCTTGCCCGTTACACATATACCCACACACACACACACACACGCACGCGCACACGTGGGACTGGCCTCTATGCACTGCGGGTAAGAGAGAGAGAGAACGTGTGGCGCGATATGCCGTTATACTTACACCCGAGGCGAGATTTTCAGGCGCGCCCGCGCGTTCGCATTACCGTGATCCCTCCGCCTATATATGCTCATTCTCGCACACTACTCTATACCCGCCGCGCGGCCTCCCTACACGTGCTATATATCCATGTGTGTACGAGTATGCGCTGCTGCTGCTGCTGCTGCTGCTGCTGCTGCTGCTGCCCTAAGCTATAGCAACGGCGCACCACTCGCTTTGTACGATCAATGATTGCACTTGTGCAGTGGAATAAAATTGCCTTGCGACGATAATTAGGCGCTGTCGGACACTCGCTTGCCCTCGCCTCGGCAAAGAAAAACATCATTTTCTTTGAGAAAAAAAAGGTTTTTCTAGTTTTTTTTCTATTTTTTTTTGGTCGTGACTGGTGGTTGTGTGGATTTTTGGTAAATATCTAACCGATTGTTGGGTAATCGTGGAAATGCTTAAGTTTGAGCTATCAACGTTACTTTTCGTTAAAGTATATGCATGTTTTTAACATATTCGATGTATAAATATAGTATTTCCTCGCGTGCGCTGAAACTGAAATTTTCTTTACGGTATGTATAACTAGGATAGCAAGCAGCTCGCCAATATTTTATAGTTCAACGTGTTGATCATTTCACGGGCGATGTTAGCTCGCAGCTATATACGAAACATTATTATGGGACGTTGGAGTGACTAGGAAGATTACAGTTTTTACCGTTGGAAATCCATTATGGCATTAACTGCTATATCATTAATAATAATTTCTTAGTCGGTGATTAATGCCTTTCGCAAACTAATAAATTGCAGCTATATGTGCATTTAATCAGTAATTAAACAATTATTATTCAAGAAAAATATATAGATATATATTCATAATACTATGGTTTTATACATTATTCATTACGTATAGAGACCTATGCTTATTATCAAATACAACACGAAAAGGTACGTGGTTTATAGGTATAGGGCCGAGTTAATTGTAACAAATGTAGTTAAAGATATTTTTGTCATTACAACGAGTAGCTAAATATTTATAATAATTATTATTTTACTTCTTGTATCTAAAATGTATAAAAAACTCTGTTGGAAAAAGACTTATTTTGTAACTTTTACTAAAATAACGATCGAGGATACAAGCACCGAAACGCAAAGTTACCTAAAGCAACGAGAACGATATCCATTACATGAATTTTTTCTAAAATTATACAACAACTCAACGCACATTCTGTCGCGATTCGTATACCGAAAGGACACCGCAGCAAAAGTAAAAGTAGATAAAAAAATCCACGTAGCGCCGTATCCTCGAAACGCGATAATTGCACGCTTCGCAATAGAAAACAAAGCGGCGGTTCTGCCTTGAAAAGCTCGATCGGCGAGCTCCGGCCTATACCCCAACCCAATTCCGGCATTATCGCTCGCAAATTTCCGAAGATATCATTGTACGATGGCGAGAGCACGGAACAATGCACGAATTATACACCGAGTCGTGCGTGCGTGCAGAGAGAGAGAGAGTTTGCAACAAAAAAAAAAGGTGCACACGCATCGAGTGAGATATATATACGAGCTGTGAGTCGGGGATGAAACGATCTCCCCTTGTTTCGTGTCTATACAGCCTCTCTTACGTGAATTCCCGGACGCAACAAAAAAAAAAAAGAAAAAAGGGAAAAACCGGAGAAGTGAATGTGACAGCGGGAGATGCGACGACGGAAGGAGAAGGAAAAGAAACAGCAGCGCCCCTGTAAATCCAATTTTTGTCATTCTTCGTCGTCTCGCCCCTCTTTTAACGCGTCCTTCGCGGCTGCTGTTGCAGCGCAGCAGCAGTTAGCCGCCAAAACCCATGTCATTATACACGGCGCGTACGTATGCAAATCGTCCCCATTGTACTATACATAGCGCATCTCCTTCGGTTTTTCGACCGCTGCCACCCCTCTATCGCACAGCATAGAGAGCGAGAGAGAGAGAGAGAGAGAGAGAGAGAGAGGGAATAATCGGACAGGCAGCAAAAAATCCAGGTCAAACCTCGTCATCCGGTTATTCTACGGGGTATTTTTGATCATTCTCGAAGCTATATATATACAGCCGATCTCGCGCGCGAAACAACAACAAAAGGGCGCAATAATATAAGGGACAGCAGGCAGGCAGGCAGACGCGCGCTCGCTCGTGCACACACACTGCACGCGGTTATTCAAGACACACACTGCACACTTGTGGCGCGCGATGTGTGTTACAACAGCAGCGACGGCGGCCATTCACGTACTGTGCGAGTTTCCATCTCTGTCCTGGTATATATATATATAGGGAGAGAGAGAGAGTGAGTGAGAGGCATCATGAAGTCAGAGCGAGCGCGCGTAACGGTCGGGGCCAGTGACGCCCTTAAGACAATCGATACAATTACGCGCGCGCTTCTGCCTATATATATATATATACATACATACATACATACAGTGGAGTCGTGCACTGGTGGCAGCAGCAGCAGCAGCAGCAGAGCGGAGGCTGATACACGCGCTTGTCTCCCTGTCTATCTGTGTGTGTGCGTGTGTGTGTAGTTGTACGCGCGCTCCGACCGCGTGGATGATGATCCAGCTGTTGGTTAGGACCCCGGACCATGTGCGCGTAGTTGCACGCCGAGCGAGAGAGCGATAAAGAGATAAAGAGAGAGAGAGAGAGAGAGAGAGAAGGTTGCACAGACCGCGCGCTGGTCTTTTTGGATCTTGACTCGAGGCTCTCTTATGGCTTTGTGTGCAGACATCAAGCGTCACAAGTGGATATAGGCTGAGATGCCGTCCTATGAACTTGATTTTTCTTTTGCCTTCTCGCTTCGAATGCAAGAATCTTTGAATCGGGGTATGATTTAGCTGTTTCGTGCAGTTTTGGTTGAGTTGGGTAATGGGAAACATCATACTGTTTCACGATTTCGAATTTCTGTTTTATTTAAAATTCAATACTTAATTCGTTGTTCGCGTCGATTAATGTCTATATAAGCGAATCGTCTGCAAATCGCTTCGCAGGATCACCTCCAAATAAGTCGTCATTTGAAAGAAAACCTCACCGACCATCGCATGCGCACAGATCTTCCGTCGTCTCTCGCTTTGGCGTGCGTTCATCCCCTCGAGTTTTTACTTCTGTCTGGGCCGCGTAAACAATAGTCCACGTATAGGAACAAGCCTAGAACCAAGCGTCTATACACTGAATGCGTTATACACGAATACACACACGCGCGAGCGAAGGGGAGAGGTGATAATGGGAAGAGGAGTCGTCTCTGTGGTCGCCTAGTGTTCCTAGACAAGAGAGAGAGAGAGAGAGAGAGAGAGAGAGTAAAGGGCGTAAAAACCTTTGTGTCCCCGCGGCTCATAAGGCTCTCATTAAACGAAAATAGCGAACTTGAAAGAATATACGATCTGCATATATAGCTATTTTCGGCCAGCCCGGACCCAGACAGCGAAAACTTTCTGCTCCGCTGAACTAGTTTTGGCCGCGCGCACGCGTCGCGTCGTCGTGTGGTGCAGCCGAGGATATTACGCTTATAATACACTGTGCCTATAGGCCCCCGCAGCCGTCGTCGCTCTTTCAGCTTTCGCTCAAAGCCTTTGCCAATAGGATTCTTCTTCTTCTTTATTTTTTTTACGACAGTTAGTTTTGTCCGAATGTGGGTTTGTTTTTGCGTCCTTTTATTTCCGGCTGCTTTAGAAAGATTTCAAAAAGCATGACGAATGTGATTTAGATATTTTGTCTGTCTGGAGTTTTGCTTAGTTGGGCTTTGAAATAGGAAGCAATTAGGCAGTTGAGCGCGCGTGTCCTTCGATTTTGTTTTTTCTAATCCCTTTGTGCACCTCGATCAATTGTAGATTTACTTTTTTCTACTGGGTGTATCGACCCGTAAACCAGCCATTCATCACGCATAAGTATTTATAGGATTAGTGACATTCTGGTGAAGCTATACGCATTGTTTTTGTTAGACGCGGCAAATGATAATGACGCATTAACAAGGAGCAAGCCTTTACCCATTTGCTCCAAAAAGAAATTGTTACCTACGATGAGATATTGATTGTTAGATCTTCATCGCAAGACCTCAGCAGGAATAACATTTCGAACCAATTGATATTTTGGTATCGAGCCAAAAGTCGAAAAAGCTCAGCAGCGTTTCATTTTTCCCCGAGCCGAAAACACACGCAGCCAGTACATATACATATATGTATATAATCGTACACGGCATAAATAAGCATCGCGAGCTTCTCTCTCTCTCACTCTCTCGGCTAGAAGTCGTCGCCGAAAGGGGACGACGAGAGGGCAAGAGCTGGCGTCGGTATAGGCCACAGGCCACATGCGTGCTCTATAATAGCAACAATGAGGAGAGTCGAGGCGCGCACGGTTGACCAATCGTCCCTGATTTTTTGCCTAGCCGCAGCTGCCGCTGCTACTATGAGCGAGCGCGCGACGCTTCTGCCTCCTATTCATGCAAATTGCGAGGCGCGCGCGTAATGTCTGCCCGTGTGAGGTTGTAGTGCAGGCAGAAAGAGAGGAGAGAGGAGATACATATATATATATATAAGTGTGTGTGTGCGTGTGTGTGTGTGTGTTTAACGGGCCAGCTCGTGTGTGTCCTAGTATAGTAGTAGCGGACACGGACAAAAACGGAGAGATATATAGAATGGGAAGCGTCGAGGTCTTCGCGAAATTTTGCGTCGCGTCGTGCGTGCTGACTGATGCACGACGATTCCTATACTAGTCGCATTTATATTATGCTCTGCTTTATTACCAAGTGATTTCTGATCTGGTCCTTCGCCTTTTTCGATGATATTTAGATCGAATGTTTGGCAGGATTAAGCTTCACATCATTTGGAATTGGATTATCTTGGTTACCATTAATTTATTTTCAAAATTTAACGAGCAATCGTAAGGTAAAAATTTGTTACGAACGTAGATTAATCAGAGTTCGGCGAGGCACTCGAAATGGGCAGCCAAAAAAAAGAGTGAGGAAAAAGGTGTTAGAGAGAGTGAGAGAGAGGGAGAGAGATGTGGAGAGGAAGACAGTTTGAACGACTCTCGAGGATCCTTTTCTGCGCGTCCTCTCGACTCGAACACTCCTCGGACCCGCGTCTTTTCTCCACTCGCCGCTGTATATAGACGGATAGAAAAAGGCAGCCAGAGAGAGAGAAAGAGAGGAGCTGAGGACACCCTCTTGGCTAGTCGCCTAATGATCACCGGAGAAAAGGTTAGCGCCGCGAGGTCCAAAGGGTCCAGGCACTAGTAGCAAGCAGCAGCAGCAGCAGCAGCAGCGACAGGAGAGGGTAATTAGTAAAAACAAAGGACGTCCCTTTATTCGCAGTTTAAAATGGCCGTGCTACCGAGGAGCCGCGAGAAAGAGAAAGAGAGAGAGAAAAGGACGAGCTTATGCGCTTTATGGGACGCGAGAGAAAGAAAAGGACGATAAAGAAATTTAAAAGAGACGCGGCGGCGAGTGCCGGACGATAAAATCTAAATGAGAAAGTAATCCCTCGCTTTCCTCTCTCTATCGCTCTCTCTCTATCTTTCCCTCTCTCTCTCTCTCTGTCTCTCTGTCTCTCTCTCTCTCTCTCTCTCTCTCTCTGTCTCTCGATGGTAGCAAGAGCCTCGGCTAGGCTCGAAGAGAGAACAAGACGCGCCGTTAGTTTTACGTAGGTGCAGATCTATATCGCTCGGCTGTACTCGCGTATATATATATATATATACATATGCATAGATATACATATATATATATGGGCGCGTAGGAGGCCGCGCAGTGGAAAGTAGTCGTTTCTGCAGCGGGCTTTTCTTTTTCCATTCCTTCTCTCTCCGCGCGATGCCCCGTCTTGTTCTCTCTACGGCTGGGCTGTCTCCCCCCCCCCCTCTATCCCTCCTCCCTCCTGCCTTTTACTCCTCGCCACGGACCTTTTTCTTCTTTCCTCTTCGCCGCAGTTTTGCCGGAGCTTGTTTTATGGGATGTGCTTTGCAGGGGAGACGGGAAAAATTAGATTGGATGATTGCCCGCAGGAGGTGGGAATATACGCACAGCTTATTTTCTAAATCTGCGTGGATAAGTGACGTTCAGAAATATCCTATAAACTATTTAAAATTATTTACGTATGATTTAAATTTTTTTTTTAGCGTGTTATTGATTTTTCGCAGCGATTATTCCTCTTTCGGATTAGCAGAAATAAGCTTTTCATATATTGTACTTTTCATATAAGATTTTTTTGGTTTCATCGTTACAGAACTAAAGAGCCTCAATGAATGAAGAATGAGATAAAGCATTATTATAAAATGAACGACCAAAGAGCCTAGGACGCATACTAAGTTAAAATCAACTATTAGAATGCGTTTTACGACGATTCAGGACGATAGCGGAAAGAGAACGTCGCTCAAACAGCCGAGAGTCGAACATCGAGAACCATAGCAGTAGCAGCAGCATCAGAGAGTATAAGAGAAAGGGTCGCGCGCGTCCACCCCACGCACCTTTTCCCGCAATCGGCCCTCGGAGCGCAGCTCCCCCCATCATCGTGAAATTTCCATCCTCCGACAAAATGCATCTCCCCGCGCGTCTCCCCACCCCCAAAAAAATACCTTCCCGCCTGCAGCCACGCCTAAAAACTCTCTCTCTCTCTCTTTCTTGATACGCTCGATTTTTTTCATTCGATTATAATAGCCGGGCGCCGGGCATATACGAAAGAAAAGTTCGCTTAATCGAAACGAAGTTTCGCGTTATTTTCTTGCTGCGCGCGCCTGGCGATGCGAGCGCGTACTCGGGGGTGGCCACACTGCACTCTCTCTCTCTCTCTCTCTCCCTTGCACAAAGTGGGCGCACACGCTCGGGCAATCGATACTTCGGTTGCGGTGTCGGGGCTACTGGCTCGCGGGAAAGCTGCTGCCGCTGCTACTGCTGCTGCGTTAAAGCACACTGCCCCCGCGTGCATATACACCCTGTATACCTCGCACCACGCTTATACGCTCACACGCAACGCTCTCGCTGTGTTTGGCTGTGTGCTTGTGTGTGTGTGTGTGTGTGCGCACGCAGCGAATTTAGGTGCCATGACCTACGACGATGAAGCGCTTCGCTGCTCGTTGCCCTGCGCGTATACTCGCCTCCCCCGATAATTTATTAAAGATAGCCCCGACTATGTTTCATCTATTTACTTTTACACTTTTTCTTTGTTTCTTTTTCTTTTTTTTTGACTTTTTAATATATTTTTACTTTTTTTTATTTTTTCGATGACGATGTGCCGTCCTTTGCGAAATTTCAGCGAGAACGTATGCTTTATAATTCGGGCTCGCGCGCGTAAAGCTTATGATATATATATACGCGCGTTTGCTTTGTGAAATTGAAAACTTCGAGTTCCGCGAGCGCGATTCGTTTGAGATTTTACCGCAGCCGGGCATGGAAGAGGCGTTTTTAAATTATTTTTAAACGGCCAGGATAAAAACGCGTGTGTGTGTGTGTGCGTGCGTCTATTGCGTTAAAATTCTAACTTTCACCAAATTATAATGCCGTAACGAATATTCGCTCCCTTCCCCCCTCACCCCGGAGTTTATCCGATAAGCGCGCATGTAAAAATGTATATCGCTGCATACGATTTACCGTCGTGTTTTTTTTTTGCGTGGAAAAGGATCACCAGCTTTACCAAATTAAATGCTCGAAATTTAATCTGATTGCGAGTGATTAATTACAGCGAATCGAGAGAATTAAAGGAATATCGTTGAATTTTTTAATATGTGTTTCGAATATAACAAATATAAGAAGTACCGAAAGATTTAAATAAAATAACTATTTCGAGCATATTCATTCATACTGTTATAATTTCAGATACATGAACATCTATTTATCCTATTTTTATTCATCTTGTAAATAGTATATTATTTACACCGAAACTGATTTCAAACACTAAATAACAATGCAAAATAAACAGTCGACAGCAGAATAAACATACAACGAAAGAGGAAAAATAGCTCGAAGCCTCCAGTCAACGATCAAACACGAGCCAAACGGCAAACGGTGCAAGAAACAAACTGCATGGGAAGCGATAAAAATCCCGTGACACGTCGTCGGAGAAAAGCTCGGGGCAGCATCAAGAGGAGTCTCGGGCACATGCTTAGGTCCATCGCATAAAAGCACCGCGCCGCGCGTCTCCTCTTCTCTCCCCCTTTTCGTTTTTTAACGAGTTAATTGCCGACTCGCATGCGGCCGCCGCGCGGCTCTTGCGTGTACATAAACGAGGCGCTGCTATTCTTTCTCTCTCTCTGGACGGCCAATATGGCATGAAACGACAGCCTCGCGGCGCTCCAGGTATATATAAGCACACAAAAATACGTGATTACGCGGACCGCTTCGCGTAACGAGGCCCTTTAAAACCTCGAGCGCGAGCTGAGTCCTTAAAGTAGCCGGGGAGAGAAAAATCGCAACCTTTTGTGCATGCGCGCGTGGCCTTGGCTCTTATAATTCCTGTGCCCGTCGATGAGTCGCTATTGTGCCGTGTTGCGGTTAGCGCTGATTCTCTTTTCTTTTTTGTTTTGTATTTGTGTTCTTCTCGGCTGTGGTACAGGATTGCGTAAGACAACCTTGCGCGCGACTTTCGATTTACTGTGGGATTCGGTTTGTTTTGGGGGGAGGAGTTATTGGGACACACATTGATATTTCGTGCGACACAGAGTGTTCGTTTTCTTCGGATATATGTATTCTTTTGTCGTCGTTGTTATGGTCGATGGGTGCAAGTTTCTTTGGTTCTCACGAGCTCCGCACAATGCATTTCCGTATATAAATTTGAATAATCGAAACTGCATCCGCTTGTCGACTTTACGCATTATTTTCAAATGTGTATAATGCTCGCGAGCACGATGTGTCACATGGCTTCGCTATTGCTCAATATCGCAGTCGAACGTAGAACGCAACTTCTTGTTAAACTGAGAGGGAAAAAGCTACAACTGATTGTACGGTTATTGAACGAATTTAATTACAGTAATTCGAAAATCATTTCATAATACCAAAATTAATGTAATCTAATATTATACTTCATTTCTTATTTATTTTATCTTTTATGCCATCTTATTTTGTATGATATTGAACATGATGACTAACATGAATTACTTTATAAAAAATAAATCTGAAATTAATGCATATTATTTACTTTAGTTTTTTTATAAAAAAAAAATACCATTTGATAAATATATGTATTAAATTTGAAAAAGCACTGAGAGAAATGAATGCAGACGTTCCGATGCAATCAAGAAGCAGACGAAAAAAAAAGAAAATAGAGAAAAACGCAAACTTTGGCAATAAAATCAGATTCTTATAATCCGGCTAAAGCAGTCGGACAAAAAGGAGGTCGGTCGTAAGAAAAAAAGGCAGAGATATCGCGGGCCGCGTCGGGAGCCGAAACTCGCGGAAAAATCCTTCAGCCGCGCGACTACAGCAGATACGCGTCCTCTCTCTCTCTCTCTCTCTCTCTCTTGCTAATCCTCGCTTTCGTCTCCTTCCGCTTGGCTCGCTCGCCAATTAGCAGTGGAAAAAGCCTCTCTCTCTTCGCGCCAAGGGCCTGAAAACCCAAGAAGAAGAAGAAGGAGGAGGAAGAAGAACTCGCGCAGGGAAGAAAAGCGAGATTTCTGAAGCCCGCAATATTTCACGTGCGAGAAGTTGCCGTCGCCGTAGCCGCAGCAGCTCTCACTCTTATCGCCCCGTCGTCGTCGTCGCGACGGCGCACGGTTATAATGAAATTTCCGCGGTCCGTGGAGAAGAAAGTTTCGTAAAAGTGCACGGCCAAGAGAGAGAGAGAGAGAGAGAGAGGGGGAGAGAGAGAGAAAGACAAAAGAAGAGGAGGAGAAAGAAGAAGAAGAAGAAGAAGAAGAAGAAGCTCGTGCCGAGATTTAAGGGCATAATAAATCGGCCGCTCGCCGAGTAAAAGAATATCTCGAGCCTCGCGGTTTGCCGCCGCCTTAGTCAGGTTTATATGCGGGTAAGGTTTTATAACGGCCCCCGCGAAATAGAATCGCGCTCCAATGAACACAATGGCTCGCGTCCGAGAGACGGAGGATCGTCGCGGTTTTTTTGCTCCATTCTTTCTTCCGCGGAAAGCCCATAGCCGTAAAAGTGGATGATACGTCTGTGTGCTCACTGGACGTGAGGCTTAGGCGGCTGAGCGCGTCCTCTTAAATATCATGGGGCGTATACACGTCTTTTTGCACTCGCCTTTACGACGGAATTTTCACGCTCTCGACTAACTGTTTATGGATTCAATGCGCGATTAAAATTGGAATTTTTCACTTGGTTACCTTTTTGCTCTGGCTTTGAGTGCAGTCTTTCAAGTGTATTTTTCTCTTATTTATATTCTTAGGAAACAAAGTGAATCTTTGAATTTAAGAAAAATCGCACAGACATACTTGACTATTTAATTATGAATGTTATTTATTTTTTCCGCAGGATTTATACACTGTAAAAGACATTCTTATTGCCAGTGATAAATACAATGTATGGAACTTAAAGAAGTTAAAATTCGCTTAATACTTTAATATAACGGAAGATATAACAGTTTAAAAACTTCATCAGCACGCCAAGTAAAGTTGAGATACTAAAACTTGCTTCGATGTCACAATGAAAATAATCTACTTAACAACTTCAGCGACTTTTATTACTTTAAAGGCGAGAAAAAAAATCGCAAAAAAAATTTATTACAATAACGATCGTATATATTATACGTTTTTGTATTTCTTTTTTTTTTCTAATGAATATTGTAAAAGAAATTTCCAACAGGTCGGAAACACTCGCTAAGAAAGAAGAAAGAAATTATTGCTCCAGCAAAGAATACTAATGCATCGTATAATACGCATACACGCAGAGTGTACTCGGGGTAGGCGTCGCGAGGGTGAGGCTGTTCTGGGGGAAAGAAAAATGGTGGCTCCTCTCTCTTTCTCTGTCTCGCAGCGCCGAATCGAGATAATGAAATCGTAGGTCGAGGCCTCCTGCGCGCGCCATCGAGAGGGAGAGAGAGAGAGAGAGAGAGAGAGAGAGAGAGAATGGAGAGCAAACGCTTTCGCGTGCGCTCGCCGCCCCATCGGAAGAAAAGGGAGCGAAACGGTTAGTCGGTTTTTAATTGAAAGCGAAGCCCGTGGATTTTTAATTAAGAAAATTCAAGATCGAGCACAGTTCGTCTCTCGTCCGTCGCTCGCTCGCTCGCGCGTCCGTTCGTTCGTTCGTGTCTACCTATCGAGAGTGTGAGAGAGAGAGAGAGACAGAGAGGAAGAGAGCTTATACAGCGAGGCGGAGAAAAAGAGAGAGTAAGAGAGAGAGAATGAGAAGGTGCCTCGGAGGCTCCTCAAACAGTTTTATAATTGATTTCATTTTCATTTATTTTAGCTCGCCTCCGTGAGAGAGAGAGAGAGAGAGAGAGAAGAGAAGAAGACGTCGTCGACGGACCGAGGCGCCATCCACTTGCCGCAATCAATTTAATGTTTTAATTAATGCCAAGAGAGAGCGAGTATCTGTGAAAAATTAGATTTTGCCATCGTGATCGCCCGATGCGCTGTGCAGCCTCTTTATCTCTCTCTCTTCCTCGCTCGACTGTTTCCATCTTTTTACCGGCGTCCGAGAAGAGAACTGCACTCGGATATATAGTTTTTCTCGGTCTCGCAGTGCATCGCTGAGGACACTGGTGGACTGTGTAGGAAATAGGCAATAGCGAGGTGGTCCGATGAGAATGATTTAGTGTTAATTGCATCTGCTTCTTTGGCACAAAGAAATTCGAGATTAAAAATACAAGACTGCTGATGCTGCTCGAAGCGAGAAAACAAAGCGAGCCGAGTTTCTTTCGACTAGCGAGTACATTGTCATCGGAATGCAGTTATAAAAACTTACAGACGCGCGAAAAATTTCAATCGAAGAATCGGCATTCTTAATCAGCCGTCGATTTCTTCCACGTACGAGCAAAATGATGATTGACCGCGGAGCACAACTGGATGAAAAAAACATTTCGAATAAATAGGAGTATAATGCGACGTTTAAGGCAGGGGTCATTGTTGCGTCTCTGCCAAGCGCATCGCGAGTGCGGCACACCTCGCAGGCAGCCTCTGTACCCCTGACGCGCGCCGCCGCTGCCGCTGCCGATCAACACGAGCTCTCACGTGCTATTTCTGTATTTTTTAATAGAGACAATGTTTTCGTGCCAAATTACATTTTGCCTTACCTCGTCTGCACACGTACAACACGCGCGCGCTCGGCCACGTGACCCTCCCCCCGAAATTAATATATATTTTTGCATTAAATGTGAAATCTTTATAGACGCCGCGGCGCATAATTCAATACGAGGACCCTAGACGTCGCGACGTTTATTTGGCAGCGTTCTGAGAGATACGCTAAAAAATATATTCGAGATATCCTCGCTTCGCAAGAGGACAGCCGAAAAACACTGTTTGCGTACATTTGATTCGCGAGCTCGTAAAACTCCAGCTGGATCGAAGCCTATACGAAGGAAAGAAAAAAAGGATGCTTGCAGTCGAAAGTTTGCGACGATTGTAAAAGTTGGCGGGATGAGGAGAAATCGATGACCGCTTGAAATAATTTAGCCTTGAACGCTCGAGACTCCCCGTACTCGCGACCCGAGCATTTGGCAAAAGAATCTCTCTGTCACTCAGCCTTTTCGATAGCCTCCCCGCGAAAAATGCACCCGATGCACCGATCATACAGTCCTTCTATTCTCGCGGCTCACACGTATGTACGTATACACACAGAGAAAAAGTGCGATACAACGGTAATTTCACTCTATGGGTGCACGCACTATATACATACTTATAGGGATGTATAATGCACGCGAGTGGCACGTGTACTTTGAGCAAATGCATAATACGTTTGATCGACGATGCGGTGTTTAATTGGACTTTTTTTACCTCCTCATCCCTGGGCGCGCCTTTTTTGTCCGATTTCGGGCGCGCGTATAGGTACCTTACATTGTCGGCCGCGGCGAGACACGTACACGAAACACTGCGCTGTTTGATTTTCATTTTCCCTTCGCGTCGATCTATACATTATGCACGCGCGTAGCCCGTATTATTGTATTATATATATTGTTGCTCCGCTGATGTTATTGTTGCTAGGCGTGATTATTTAATACGGCGACTGCAGTGAGTGT
Organism: Megastigmus dorsalis; assembly: GCA_900490025.1. NCBI lineage: Eukaryota > Metazoa > Arthropoda > Insecta > Hymenoptera > Megastigmidae > Megastigmus > Megastigmus dorsalis. Next base: position 34,313 of record UELU01145725.1, read on the forward strand.
GTGTGCGTGCAGTACGCACCCATTGTTTTAAGTATATGGGCCGGCCCAAGATAAATTTGTACGAACGAATCGATAGTCCTGTAGCTGCTGCTGCTGCTGCTGTTGCTGTTTTAATGAAACATTTCTGTAATTCGAACCATTAATTTTCCCATTGTGTTCTTTGGGCAAATGGGACCGCCGAACCGTGTGCGCAATCGCTAACGTAAGAAGAATTTGCGCGGTTAAAAGTAATGTGGATAACGACGTATTCGCATCGAACTCGTATTACATACATGCTACTTACATACATTGAATATAGATTGTTGCATTAGGCTTTCCTATATTAAGTCATGAATATATTATCCTGCGCGCCCGTGTAATGTATATATATATGGCAGGGAACGTCAATAACTAATGATGATTATTTAATATATATGGGTGGTGTGCAGCCGTGACGCACAATGTATAGCTGCTGTGCGTTTGCGCCGTAAAGCTGTACTCGCTGCACCGTAATTTGTATATTATTTAAGGGAAATCTAATACTTTGTAGGGCCTGCAGGAAATCAGGTATTGTTGGCTGGATGTGCGCCAGCGCCAAAATCGGATATATGCGTGCGCGGTACACAGGTCTGCTATCAAAGGCATGGGTTGGTTTTTTACCCGCCGACAGGCGAATATATGCTCGTGACGGTTTGCTCGATTAATCAATCAACGTTAAACATTTACAGTGGTTATCCTGGCAAAATATAAGCGATTCGCGGAATTATACGTAACGCGTATCGATGGATTGGTAAAAATCCTGAAAAAAATTGTAACGTGCGATACCGTAACTAAAGAAATTCCAAATGCAATAAAGATGATGCTGCTCTATACTCTAGAACAACAACTATCGATAAACAGAGCAATAAACACGCACGTATACAGCATCGCAGCTCTCATTTTCGTCAAAATCACGAGAAGCTAATAACAGGATTATATACGCATGCAAATGTCAGAGACTCTTGACGAAAAATCGGACTTTTTCCGCGCATACACGTATACACTCGACCGATTCAACCAGAGCCACACATTCTTGATCGATGACTCTCCCCTTCTACACATACACACACACACACACACT
>UELU01145728.1:2644-80622 GCA_900490025.1 Megastigmus dorsalis
CGATATCGCGGCTAATGCATTTCGTAAGATAAAATTTCATCGTTTAGCCTATTCGTTTTCATCAACATTCGGTATATTTGTCACGCGTCACCAGATCCAGGCCTCCATATATATGATTTTTTTATCGCACAATTTTCCTTTTCGCATCAATCGCCGTGGCATAAAAAAGAAAGCCCCTCGATCGTACGTGTGTGGGCGGGTAGAGAGTCTAGCCCCTACTTAAGTCCTACGGCAGACAAGAAGAACTCGCATTTCTTTTCTCTCTCTCTCTCTCTCTCTCTCTCTCTCTCTCTCTTTCGCTCCTCTTTTGAGATGATAAATTCAGGAATTTATCATCAATATTCTATTACACATTCCATGGGCATTGTAATCATTCGCTCGTTCCTCCGCCTTTCCTTCCATCGCTTACAGATCGTCCGGACGATAATCTGGCATATGGAAAAATTGGATGTTGCGCAATCATGCTTAGAATATTACCCTGATGAAATCTTCCTTATTTCCTAATTCCGAAATTCGAATCACAATCGTTATCTGCTCGATCAAAGTTCCGCAAGCAGCTGTTACACCACAATTCTAACGTAACTTTGTTTTTTCAAGACTTTTAATCTCATTTAATCTCATACTATCATTCAATTCTAAAACAATCATTCCATTTACAAAACACCAGTTTTTTAGAGGAAAATCGAGCTCGAGGTGAACGGCTCAAAACGCTAAACCATCGAATTATCGTTCATTAGGTAAAAGACCGCGCCGCCACTGCAAAAGAACCGTTCGAAAGCTCAAAATTCAGCACAGCTCAGAGTCGTCGTCGTCGTCCTCGTCGTCATCTTCCTCCCGCGCGAAAAGATCCGCGAAAGTATAATGCGCGATAAGCAGCACTCGCGGCAGCTCACACGTGCATACATGTGTGTACAAGTGTGCACGCGCACTCACGCCTCCTCAGCTGCCACAATATTTACATTTTGTATCTGTCGCCCGTAAGAGACGTTATACGCCGCTAAAGAATCGTGTAGCGGGCGACAGCTTTAAAGTTTCCGCGCGATACAAATTGGGGATAGGCATATTGCGGCTTATGTACCTGTGTGTGTGTGTGTCTGGTCTGTGTAGGTGTGTATATATATATATGGATGAAAATATATTTTTAGAAGCGCGCGACGGAACGCGTCGCGCGGAAACGACCGATATTTTCCCTTTGAGACTCTTTTTTTTTTCCTTCTTGGTCGCAGCCGCACACAGAGAGAAAGAGAGAGAGGAAGAGACAGAAACACGTGCATCCGTAGGCATATCGTATACATGCAAGAGTGAGATGGGTTCATCTTCTTCTTTTTTTTCCCCCTCGTTTTCTGAAAATTCGTGTCATCAAAGCTGACACAAGTGGGTACAGAAGCGTTTGTGATGTTGGGGGTGTTATCGGCCGTTGCTCGAGAAACGAAGCCACGCTGTCTTCGCATCGCTAGTATATGCAAATAATTGAACTTGTTGGAAGATACAAATGGATGTAAAATTTGTAATTGATTAGCTGAGTGACGAAACGTGCTAATCGTTTAGAATTAGGTTGGTGGTTTTATTAAATGATATGGATATCGGAAATATTTAAGTTCTTTGTTTATAAGTTTTTCAAAATTAATAAATACGGCACTAAGTCATTTTAACGAAACAAAAATATAATTCAGTCGAAATCTATGCGACTATTCAGAGCGTGGCAAAGGCTTGATTTGAAAAAAATACGATTTAAGTACTGCAAGGGCAATCTAAAAGAAACTGGATTGAAACTCAAAGTCTGACTGCGTGTATTAAACATATGGCACAATCAAATAAAGACTTTCTTATAAAGTGTTCCAACTTTATTATAATCGGACACGGACTTTTACATTATTCTTTTCAAAATAAGCTCTTTTATATCGAATGAATATACCATTTCATTTTGTAAGAAAAAATCAAAGTGGCAAAAACTTTTCAAGCTCATAATAAAGCCTTAAAATTATGAAAATTAACTTGAAACAAGTACAAGCCGAGGAAAAAGCTCGCCTGCACTCGTGACATTGCAAATATTCCGTTAACTCGACCAGTGTACGAGCGTACGTCGACGATCTGCCACGATACGGTGTGTATAGGAATTCGGAATGCTGCTCGCGCACAATGCCAGCTCGCCGTAGTTTGGCGTTCCTGTTTTGGTTTCCCATTTCCCATTTTAATATCGTGCGAGAAAATGTAGTTTATTGTTTTTTTCTTACACTACATAGTTTTTTCTGCGTAAAATAATGACTAAATCCATGCTTATACACTTAGTTTTAGAATTAATTATTGTACTTGTTTGCTAGTTTTATAGTTTTTAAATTCAATTTAACCGTTTCATATTCTAGAAAATAAGAGATTTCGTAAATTATATACAATAATGGGATGAAAATTTTTCTTAGGAAATAGATGTTTGTACTTTAAACGTTAAATAAGGTTATAAACGCGTATAAATATATCATTAGATGGCAATTGAAATACAGAACTATTTCAATTTTAAACTTTATAATTATAAAATGGAAAGTCGTGTATAAAGCGTGTATTTAATAAAACTTTTTTGACGATTAAGTTAGCACGTGAACTCCTTCTTTGAAACTATAGGCGCAAAGTTTTTATACCTAGGAAATGTTAGGTCGATTCGTTATTTAACATAATGTCGACGTATACAAATACTTTTTAAGTGTACATTGAAGTATAACGTACATTTGTTCCAATATCCAGGAAAATTAATTATAGTTCTAAACGGTATTAATTTATGTAACTATTATAACCTTTTATTACATATAAATTATCGACAAAAACGTTTTTTTTTATTATATGAAACATTAATTTATATTATCAAGACATCCAGATACACAATTTTTACGGAACCTGCAGAGATACGATATTAGTCCAAACCAGCAAATTTTTAACCTCACTATCATTTGTAAGGTTATCTATGCGTAGAATAGAAGATTTACTGCGTATTTGCAAAATACTGCACTACACAAAAATTATTCAGAATGAACTCATTAGATATTTGTAGCCTTTAAAAGAATAACCAATCTAGGGAAGGTTGTCCTAGTTTTCAAACGTGACAATTGTCAATTTTAAAAAGAAAATAAGTGTCTATTGAATTTTTTACCTTTAAAAATCAATATACTTATATTAAAAAAAAGAACGAGAGAAAGATAATTTTCTAAAGTACATAATAGCTAACATTTCTTGCAAGCACACAAATGTTTCGTCCAATTCCCAACCTCGCCATTTTTTATAAACTTCCGTTATAGAACTAAAAATGAAATACAAATCAAAGCACAATGAACTATCGTCTTTTCACCCGAATAACGCAAAATAAAGCTAACAAACAAAAAAAAAAGACTCTATCGGCACTTCATCGATACTTTCCACCGCATTCAACAACCCGCACAAGCGCACACTTCGCGATCCCCGCCGAATAATTAATCTTTCGCATAAACTAAAAATAAATCATCGTCCATCCGCAAACCGTCAACAGACGATAAACAATTAAGAACTCGTGCAATACATTTTTGCGCCCTTAAAAAAAGAAAAAAAAAAAGGGAAAACCAGCGAAGAGTTGGAAAAGAAAGCGTGGCGCCGTCCAGTGCCGGAAGGTCGTGTGTAAGCAACGAGCGGAAGGCACGCGAGTTTAGTCTAGAAAGCAAGAGACAGAGAGAAAGAGAGAGAGAGAGAGAGAGAGAGAAAGCGAGGGCGAGAGCACGGAACCACTTGCATTATTTGCCGCATTCAAACGGATTTCCTTGAATTTGGCCTGATTCGTACGATTCCTTGGATCGCCGGCCCTGACATCGACTCCGCCGCCGCCGCCGTCGCTCGCGCCCGTGTATATTGCCAGTCGTAAATAAGAACCCGCGAGTCAGTCCGCTCGATATTTTGCCGCTAATGCCTCCTCTATGCCGTCGCGGCTCGCGGGGGCGCCTCTTCGCTTCTTCCCTCTCTCTCTCTCTCTCTCTCTCGCTCTCGCTCTTGTGTCTCAACTCGTCCCTCGCGTATACCGCGTGCAGCTCTTTAAGGTGCGGAGGCTTTTCCTCGACTATGTGTGCGAATGTGTGTGTGTATGAGCTTCGACTGCGGTGATTGCATGCAGTCGTGTGTTATTATTTAATCGCGGGTCGAGATTATTTTTTGCTTTCGCAATGTTATTACGGAATTTCATTACCGTAAGCTAATATTTACTCGGTAATGTTGGACTTCTTTCAGTGCGTTTTTCAATTATAGTTTGAATGCGGAATGGTTCATGGCAAATGTGGTTGTGAGAGTTAAACAAAGTGGCGTGAAATAATTTTTCATTAAATTAACTCGATTGATTCGGATTGTACAAGTTGAATTACTCTTCCGATAGTCACAGCCTATAATAGCGTGCAATAAATTATAAACTTTTAGACTCGGTCCGTCCAAGTCCGAATATATAATCTTATAAACACAATTCAATGTGAATTTGACAGTTTCGACAGGCCTCGAGACATCGCGGATGAATATTTTCGCCTAGAATTATGTTGTTAAATATTGAAATATAACCTAGTTGCTCGAAGTACGACAGTCTGAAAGGTTTTTTTCTGTTCAAAACCATCCGCCCGGAATATTTGCTAAACAATGTATAACAAAGTTTGCACGCACAAATCAGTGATCCGAATAAAACCACACAAGTCATGTAAATCCGATTTCACACTAAATGAATGCTATCGCTGCGCAAAGTGTTTCTATATCATTTATAAGTGAAGAGTAAAATATATATATCGAATACAAAGGCAATTAAATTATATTTATTATATCCGGTTCGATTCGCTTGATGCACTTCAGTGTTTACAAGATAATTGAGAAATTCCAAATAATTATACTCTCGTGTCGGAAAAATTTAGTCATTTTATGCGCATGATATTCACACACAGAACTTTATTGTTCCGAACTAATCTCAAGAAAACAATTGTAAATGTATGGATACGCAGTTCTGGATCATTTCGAGTAGTCCAAGCACACTTACTACTTTTTAGTATAATTATTACATCTGTAATTAGTAACTATTACGGAGGAAAGATATTTGATACGGTGCACGTTGTGCTGAATTTCTTCTATCTTTTTCAATCAATCGAATAAAACGCATTCTGGAAAAAAAGCCTCTCATATACAATAATCCATAGCATAGGAAAAATAATCCCAATTAAAATCCCACAGGTCACCGATCACCGATCCGCGTAAACACGACGAAGTTAGCGCAGCCACGTGAGCGTCGCATCAGCCACCTAAAAACAATAAAACTGCATTATACTCCTATACCGCCGCAACAAAAAATTCACTTAACAACGTACAACCGCAACGAATTCACGCGTACACGCATCGGCGTAAGAAGAGGCAAAAAAACCAGAGCTGCATCACCTGCGCGATGTACAGGCTCGCGGCCGCTGCCGTGATGTTGTTGTCACGTGTCGTCGAAGCAGACGCCTCTCTCGCTGTCCGCGACTCGCATATCTCGTATAACTCTATGCGCCGCGCGCCAACACGCCTATACATATATATATAACGAGTCTCGGCATGCATCAGCAGACTCATCGTAATCCAGCTCCGCGGCGACGTATATAACGCGTTATATATATGCACGTATGTATATAGGGAGAGAGAGAGAGCTGAGAAAAGGGGCTTCGTTAAGCCGCTTTTCATGTAACAGACTTGACCGCGACCTGTCGCGTGTGTGTCGACGACGCGCCTCCTCCCGAGATATATACATATATATTCGCCCAGCTATATAACGTGACTTTATCGCACCTGCACACACATGCTCAAGCCTTTCTTTTTCAATTCGCTCTCCCTATGTATAATGTAACGTGTATCGGTTGGCTCCTTATTCTTTTGCCTCCTCGGTTCTCTTACGCGCGCTCAATCGAGTGCATGTGCAGGGGGGAGCTTTTGCAATCGGCGATTCGCTCCACGAATGTCGACCGGCCTTTCCGTCTTCGTTATTGTTTTCTTTTTTAAGAACTGTGCCCAGTCACGGTGACTCGGGATATTTTTCAATTTGTCGGCTGCACGAAGGCTTGCAATTACACGTATATATGCGAGAGGGGATTACTTTATGCAGTCTCTTTTGAATGCGTCTCGCCGTGCAGTATTAGTGTCGCGGGAGTAGTCGTTTTATAATTGGGTTATTTCAACATTTTCCTATGCGTGTGCATACGAAAAACTTTATTAATTTATTCCAGTCGCATTGTTTGAGAATATTAATAATTACATAAATTTAAGAATGCATTTAAACAATGAATAAAAATATGCATGTTATTAAAAATCAAATTAATTGTACTGTTTGAATATTGTTTACCATACTCGATCGATTAACCCAATTTTCAATTTGTCACGTTTATGATATCGCGATAAAAATACTATCAAGAAAATAATTGGCCTTATTAAGCCAAGGAATTCCCAGTTCGATTGAAACGAGCAAAACAAATGCATTCTCCAACGATCAAAATAATTTATATCTCTGCCGCGAGAAGCGGAGATGATATAAAAAATAATCGTCCACCTAAAATTAGTCCATCAGAGCTTGGGCGCGGACGTGTAAAATCGCTCTCGAGTTTCAGCGAAGTCCTTTGACCATAAGCGAGACCGACCGAAACTTTTAACCCTTTGACGTGGGCAATTCGTACTTGCTTTCGCCGACCTCGTGGCACACTGCTTATATTCATTTGCATCGCGCCCGCGACCGTATAATGTATATATATATATATATGTGCACTGCACACTTAGCGTGAGTATTCAGCGGCTGTATCGTAGTAGATGATCTTGGCACGCTCCTTACATAAATCCTGTGTGCGCCACCGAGTGAGAGTGAAAGTGTGCACAGGAGCCGATGCTCAGCCATTTCCACTTTTGCCCCGCCGCCGCCGCCGCTGCCGCGCGAAAGTTCAACGGCAAGACCTCCTTGCATACATCTATACGAGTCTCGGAACGTGGGTACTACATATTAGCGTTACGTCTCGTGTGTATAAGAGAGACCTGTACTTGTCCATTCATTGCACGGTATGCTTCGTGGATTTTTTTTGTTCGACTTCTATATATTACTCGTTATTTCATACGCAACATGTACATGATGGATAGATTTTCCAGTGTAGATTGTAGATTTAGTTTTCATCAAAAATAAAAAAAATAAGTATTCTTTACTACTCGATGAGTAAAGCGAGGAAGGAACGCCGATTAATCAGTGAAATATTTGTAAAACAAAAAGTTTCATTTACCGATAAACCTATATATAACGTATCACTTAATTGATTATTCCGTTATGAAAGTGCATAGGATAAGGATCCAGCTCTTGTAAAGTAGATAAAAAAGCTCATGCATTTCAAATTAATTAATTGCAGCCCTGCGTGTAACTTTTATTAAATTCTCATCATCGACTTTAAAGGGATTTTATATACAGTTTAAGCCATTTTAAAGTATAATACTATAGTTTTTAGATACTTACAATTTTATAGTACAAAATTATGGCAATGTTTAATATTTCCATTATCCGAGTAAATAATTGCAAACAAAAGATTTTATTTAATTTTTTTTATTTTTTATTTTATTAAATTTACGGGAATTAGCCCTTACATGAAAGAAAAAATGGTTAAATACTTAACTTAACTATATAATAATATACGGATAATAATAATGTGACAACCAATCCAGAGATAATATTAGTAGTGTCGCAAAACCCTGTCCTTAATATATTTCTTAAACGCATGTTTATTTGGAGATTTATTCAAATCAAGCCTATGACTATTCCAAGACATCTGCACAACCTATTCTATGTAAATTTTCTAAAGAAAATGGCGATATTTTTTCTCCGATAAATCAAATTTAATCAAAATAATGCAACCCAAGCGTAATATTCTATGAAGACCTACTGAACTATGCTTACTATAAAAACACTTACTTTCTATAAATGACAAATGCACTTATTCTACTTTCAGTATAAATGCAGTTCTAACATAAAAGTAACCCACCTTGATGAATTCTCTGATGATAAGCAAGTAATAGGAAATAATAATACTGTCCAACTGCAGACAGATATAAACTCAAAAAGTATCTATTATAAAAAAAAAACAAATAATCCATTTTTCCAGCATATCTATCTCAAAGCATCTCCCTTTAAAAAGAGCTGGGAAGAAAAAAACGAGAAAGGAAAAAAAAATAATGTCGCAATCCAAAAACTTGATACCGTAAGCAGCCAACTAAAATAGCAACGCACCGCGAATGACGTTTCAGCACTCAAAGAAATTCAGAACTCCAGCGACCCACACACACACACACGAGCGCGCGCCAAGCCAAAGCATTCGTCCCCATTAAAAGTACAAGAACAACAAGCGAAAAAGTGCCCCTGCAGCCAGCATCGTGTGTACGCGGCTCAATGAAAGAGAGAGAGAGAGAGAGAGAGACTTGTCCCACAGCCTCGTCCTATAGAGGGGTAAAGCTCGACTCTGCGCGCGCGTGTGTGTATGTGTGTGTGTGTGTGGGTGGGGGCGCAGCTTTTTGCGGCGCTGCTGCTATACTGCGGCGGCGGCGTCGTCGGCTACTCTCACTGGCAAAACTGGCGCAAGGCCTATTGCGCGGGGCGTTTATAAAGCGCGCAGCGCAGGTGCACGGAGCTCATTCACAATCGACTCGGTTAAATTATGAATGGCGGTCGATACACGGCGGCGGCGGCGACGGCGCGGCTTCTCGTCTGCGGGTGCAAAAGTCGTCGTAGCTGGAGACGCGAGCTCTGCTGTGCTTGTACACCCCACCGATACCTAACCTACCCTTTCCATACACCCAAGATTTCGCGAAACCCTCTATTAGTCACTTTTTGCCTATACTCGCTTTTTGTATATCTGTGCTCGATCACCTTTCTGCGGAGTCGCGAGGAAAATTGAGAGGGCTAGTGGGATGATTAAATTCGATTTGCCATTAACGCACTTCTTTTTCCGGATTCCCCTATTTATATAGTGATTTGCGCGAGGTTCTTTTTTCTTTTTTTAAGACCGCCGTGGAAAGATTCGAGCTCCGCTTTGATTTCATACTGGAGACAAGTTTAATTCTGGAATAAGGATGGTAATGATTTAACGATGAGGGAGAAATCCAATGAGGTCTAATCCAATGTAGTTCTACGAATGTTCTTTTGATAAAGAAGTAAATTTTCGAATTTTTTTCACGAATAGTTCGATATTCATAGGATTAAATCGAATATTTTCTAAATTTCAAGTATGATCGTGATTTTAATAGAAGACATTTTTTTTTTCAAAAACAAAGAAAACGTAAAGAAAAAATTAGCAAAAAAATGAAATATTTAATCATCCATTTCAAGGGTAATGCGTAGTACAGTACAGTGCATACAATAACTGCTATCCAAACGTCCAAGTAGGTATTATTCGAGTTCTGCAATGTCTCAGTTCAACATCGATTTGATATATAAATGTTATCGAAATGGCAGGTGAATAAAATGGCTTTTACTAAATACCGAATGTCGAGATTCTTCATTGAAAAAGAATTCGGGCTACCTAATAAAGAGTTGATACGAACAACTTTCACCGATATCAAGTATCCGTATAGACATAGAAAAATAGCTTGAAAACGGGAGTTGTTCTCGAGTCTTTATACGAGGTGTCTGATCTGATATGATTTTGCTCGCAGCTCTATACTTGAAAACATCTCATAATTAACGATAAAAAGGGATGAGTAGCACAGCGATACAAATTGTATACATTTATTTTAAATCCTCTTTTCGTTTGATAAAATAAAAACTAATTTTTATTTAAAAAATAGTTTACTACAGCAAGAGGTCACTAAAACTAAAGGAGTATACCCACTATCAAATCCATCATTATTCTAAAAAAGAATTCATTTTGAATGAGATTAATTTCCTTACGGGGGACTCCTTAAACAAAAAGTTAAACAAAAAACTAATCATGGTGCAGACGTTGTACAATAAATCAAATGTCAATAACGAGGAAATCATTTAGTAGCTCCCAAACGCACATATAAGCATACGCAAAGCCTTTCTGCTCCAAAAAAGAAAAACGAATCGAACTTATTTACCATACATTCAATTCAAAATGCACCAGCATTTATACGATGCCTCAATTCGAATCGGGCACAAATTCGCCTAATTGAATTTGCATAACCGATTAATTCACGAGCGCATTCACGTACTCTTACGTAAGACATAATGCTGGGAAATTCGTTAAATTCACGGACACACGCACACACACTGGGAATTGCACAATCAGAATTCGATTACACACCCGCGTATACTGCACCTCTCCTAGCGTTCTACGCCGTTTTATCGCACGCCCATAGAGCAGCAGCTCGTTCAATAAAGCTAATTAAATAAGAAAATCGCGCGCGATAAGATAGCTAGTTGCCTCTTGCGCACAATAATGGACGTGTATATGACGCAGTTATCAGCGCGCGAAGGAGAAGCCGGGAAGAAAATCGCGGGTATAGGCGGATGGAAAGGCACTTTCCAAAGCTCCTCGCGCTAACCGAGAGAACGAGAGCGCATAGTGCTCCTTTGTGCAGCGCGAAACTCGCTCGTGCATCATAAATTCCTTCTGTGGGTCTACGTATACGGGAGCGCGCAGCGAGAGTCCCACCCCCCGGCTCGCGCGCTCTTTCATTTTATACTCGGCTGATGCTCGTGTGCAGCTTTGAACGGTCCGGCGTGCTATTTTAATATTCCATCGCGCTAGACTCCTACGGACCGCGAATTCCCAGATCCTTAAGCACGAAAATAGCCGACTAGCGAGCTCCTTTTTTCTTACCTCTCGTCGTCTTTCGATTAGGAGCCACAGGGAGAAAAAGAAAAACTTTGCGCGAGCGAAGCGGACGGAAATAGAAGGAAATTAGAGCGCTTTGAATTTTTCACTGTTTAAACTCTGTCCCTCTATAAGTCTGTGTCTGTGTGAGAGAGTGCACAGGTTTTCACCCACCGGCAGAGTGTATTTAGTATATGTATAACGAGACTATTGATTATTGATAAGCAATAAATTAATCAAATGCGTTATAATGTGAATTAATAATTGATAGTGGGATTTAATATAGAATGAAAGTTACAATATATATATTCCCTGTGTGATGAACTCGTTTGTGCTTCGTTTCGCTTCTATAATTAGATACTCAATACTTTCACCGAGAGCTCGTCCAACCGACAGAAAGTTTATTTCCTATATAAAGGGGAGAAAAAAAATTGACATAATTAACATGAAAATGAAACATGAAAATCTTTACGGTGCGACGCCGCGTTCAAGTTCGAAATAGCAACTTTAGTATGGAAACTCGGCGAAACTTATAAAAAAAAAAATCTATAAGTGTAAAAAGTGGAAAGGTGTATACACGGCTTTATAAACTTCAGTTCAGGTTAATAAAACGCTAAAGAAATGGGTATACGTTTAGTTTTGCTATTATATTGATGCATAACTCTAGAATAGCGAGTATCCTTCGTTTTGTGCAATACTTATTTTTCAAAGTATGTACGCAAAATTCCAAAACTAAAATGAGTCTGTCAATTATTGAACTTTTCAATTTCCGTAGAAAGCTTTTCTCAATACACCGGTTATTTAAATTATGGCAGTCACGTATTCTTCTGAAAGAATTTGTCAAGGACGACGATACTGACTACTCCACTGTGCTTAAAACAAAAATTATTAATTTTTTGCGTGTAACTTTTTCAAGGATTGCAAGAGAAGTAATTTAGACTTTTTCGAATATTTCGAATCGAACTAATGATTGTTCTTCGCACAGATTATTCTGTTAAGCTAATTATTAATATTCGAGATAATTTTTCCGTTAGTTGAAAGTAACTCCTAGAACTTTTGTTATTATCAAATTTTGTTTCAACATATTTATTTATATCTCAATAAATTTACTAAGTAAATTAATATGATTAACGTACTTTTTAATTTACATTCATACTTGAGTTTTAAATTATTATAAAACCGCAAGAGTATTCGCAGTTATTAAAAAAACTGAGTCAATTTATAATTCATTCCAGCTAATTATACGCGATTGAACCTATCGCCTACTGCACTTAAAAAATGCACGAGCCTAATTAACTAGCATCAAAATACATTCCAATTAAAAACAAGCCATCGAGATTGAAGTGAACAAGGTCTGTTATTAAAAATCCGCCGCGTTAGGCAAAAAACAGATCGGCGAATTTTCCAAATTCCAAAAAAAAAAAGAAATAAAGCGCCCCAAGGAGAGCATCCTCCGCTTTCCAGACTCCATCAATATTTCACAGAGCGTCCACAAGCAGTCTCGCCGAAATCTCCCGAATCCCGCAGCTACTCCCACGATCCCAAAGCAAAGAACTCTCGTCCTTCGTCCGTCCAGCTAAGCCTCGACTCTCGACTACTAAAAGAAAAAGATGCCTCCTCGGCGAGTCAAAGCCGGCCGCGCGCCAGCGCACAATATAAGTCTAATCGGATTATCTCTGCTGGATTGTGTTTCAGCGATGCGGAAAGACTGATCCTCTTCCGCGGCCTGCAGCAGGAGGCACTGCCACCCTGGCGTCGGAGCTTCAGCAGCAGCAGCATCAGCGACAGCTCCACCACCTCGATTGGACTCAGGGACGACTCGATAGTCTAGACGGTGGAGTCTGAGCCGGAGCTGCATCAGTGGTCTAGTGCAGCAGCTGCCGAACGGGGGCACACGGAGCGACAGCAGCAGCAGCAGCAGCGAGTCCTAGAGCTGTGCTTTGGCTGCGAGCGAGCGAGCACAGAGGCTTGGCACAGAGAGAGAGAAAGAGAGGCTGCGTAGGGGCTGCGCGCGGCGGCACCTATCATAAGGTCGCTCGCGGGGGGATGCAGCGCGAAGGGGGGGCGGCATGGAGGAGCCCTCGCTGGAGGCTCTCATGCAGGCGGGCTTCATCTTCGTGGTCGGCGTCGCCATCATCCTCTCGAATCTCCTCATCATCGCCACCTACCTCAACTTCCGCGGTAAGTTAATTCGGAATTTTCAAAAATTGTCCAAATTTTCAATTGGCGCGCAATTGCAAAATGAACCTGTACCGATAACCATTCTTTTTTACTTTTAACAATAAAATTTTTTTTTTCCTTGAAATTAAATTTAAATCAATTTATATTTATAATGAACTTTTTTTCAATTTATATCATTTAATGTATATATCAGTTTTAAAAAAAAAATTATAATATCGCATTTCATAATAATTACTTTCTTTTTATTTGAAATAATATTATTTTCTAAAGGAGAATATAAATACCTTCAAATCTTTTAGATACATAGATTCAGCAATGATTAAGAAAATAAAGTTAGCTAATGGTGCTACCTGGGGCTTTGGGTTATAGGCAAGAAAAAACTATCGATCGAATTGAAAAAAAAAATAATAATAGTGTAACGTTTTACATTCTTTTGTAGCCTTACTGTCCTCAATATTCAATATTTTTCAAACACCTTCTCTATATGTGTGTGTGTGTGTGTGTATTTTACATCCACCCTACGTTTTTTTTGCTTATAGTATCATTAAACCGACAAAAAATAGTCTTGCAAAAAAGTATGAGTGTTTTTCTGTCATAAACTTGATTTGGTACAGAAAAAGGAAAAATTTAATGATTGTATATAAGATTAAAAGCGTATAGGAACACGAGAGTCCGTGTAATACATTCCAAAATAAAATCTTGAAACCACTTCAAGCATCGATAGATAATCTATTTACTATCCTCAGAACACTCGACAACACTTACACGATTTAGAAATTAATGGATCAGAACTCTCAATTGTCCATGACTTATACTAAAAGAAACAGCGCTCTGAAAATAAGCGCGACTCCACAGAGAATAAAAAAACAAACAGACAGAAGAGCAGTGGGAAATAGGAGTGAGAGAGAGAGAAAGAGAGCGACGTTAAAATGCAAATATCGATTGCAGGTCCCAGTGAGGTGATAAACTACTACTTGCTGTCGCTAGCATCAGCGGATCTCCTCTGCGGTTTGTTGGTAGTGCCGCTCTCGGTGTATCCGGCACTGGTGCGAAGATGGGTCTACGGGGACATCGTTTGCCGACTGGTCGGCTATCTGGAGGTCACACTTTGGGCCGTCTCCGTTTACACGTTCATGTGGATCTCTGTCGATCGATATCTCGCCATCAGGTTCGATCCTCCTTATCTCTTTAACATTTTTCCCACGAAAGTACCGACTGCGTTTCGGTGGACTACTTTGCTGCGCAATATGATCGAACTTGCGCTTATACGATTATTATAGCTCTTGCGCACGCGTTTGACAAAAGTTAAGTAGATTATGCGTAATAGTGCTAGCGCAAAATATACGATGAGCACAAGTTATTTATTGTGATCGTAGTACTAGAATTTTTCAATAATTCATGAATCGTACATGTAAGAATATTCAATCTAGATTATTTAACGATGAAATTTTCAAGTAAAATCATTTCAGTACAGCATGAAGATTGTGCAAACTCTTAATCTTTGAGCCACGCAAAGTTTACAACTACTAAATTCTCCATAGAAAAATTTCCATCTGAAAAATTAGTGTCCCCAACTTCGCACAGCTCGAATCCACCCATATAAGTAGCAATATCTCGCGGTTAACGCATACGTTCTATATATACAGGAAGCCACTGCGTTACGAGACGGTGCAGACGAAGACGCGGTGCCAGTGCTGGATGGCGTTCACGTGGATAAGCGTCGCGATGATGTGCTGTCCACCGCTGCTCGGGTTCAACAAGCCGATCTTCGATCGCGAGGCCTTCATCTGCATGCTCGACTGGGGCAACATGGCCGCCTACACCATAACCCTGTCGATACTCGTGCTCGGGCCCTCCGTCATCACAATCGTCTACACCTACTTCTACATATTCTCCATGATGAGGAAGCTGAGATCCGGGGTGCCGATACACGACAAGGAATACGCCACTGCCCTATCCGAGAATCTGAGCAATCCCAGCCACATAATGTCGTTCGTCCTCGTGATGGCGTTCTGGATATCCTGGGCGCCCTACGCCGGACTCAGGATCTGGGCCTCGGTTAACGGACCTCCGCAGGTCAATATTTTCATTAGTTCTTATATATATATTGTCGTTCATTCTTTTCTTTTTATCGATCGATCGAAGCTTCTCTGAAGCGCGAGTACTTACGTTCGCTGGGGTATAATTGGAAAGTTAAAGTTTGAGCACTGGGGAGGGAATATTTCAATTACGTTTAGGCACAATTCATTGGGGATGTGGTGAAATCGACGTTTGTACTTTGAAAAATGAAAAATTTAAATAGATAGGTGAAACTGAAACTCGATGTAGCTCATATACTTTTCGCGTGATGGCTATGTTTGCAGTAGGATATTCGCTTTTGTCTCAAGGTTTCTCTCGTTAAACATAAAAATCAATCTATATTATGTCTAATAGCGTAATTTGTATATAACGACGTTTATTTATTGCTTTTCCCAGACAAATATTACTTTTAATTATATTTCGTTTTATTAAAAATCAATTCGAGCGGTAAAGCGAGTGCGCAGCAATATATATTTTGCCGTGTTTAATAAGCCATTTGATTTAAATATTGCTTTCGTTTCTCCGTAACTCTGAATATTTATAAATGCCTTTCTACATCTATTACCATAACTCTGCCGTTCAATGATGCATACTAAAATATCATAAATTAAAATCGATAAGCCAAACGCTGTATAAAACCTTATAATTTTCAAGTTTGTATCAAAATATCAGCATTTTTTAAACCCTTACAGCATTCTCGATAACCAGCTCTGTACATAATTCTATTTTTTTAATTTTAACTTATCGGTCCTTTTCTCAATGCAGACAACTTTTAACCTAGATATTTCTTCGGCAATTTGCCAGCCGACACGAAAACGTCAGTAAATAAGCAGCAAATAACGATTGAAATCAACAATTTTCTTTGCCCCAAATAAGATCCAAAGCGATTTGCAGGCAACTATTTTCTCGAAGCGCTCGCTCAAACAGTCGTGCGCTACAACCCATTGGGCTCTAATTTTCTTAATCGCTCTCTGGTGTGACGTTCGCTCGCGAATTAAATTTTAGGGATTTAACGACACAATTTAGACGCGCACCAGGGCATTTAGACGCGCGAATATAGTATCCCTTCTGGATACGAATGCTCGTTTACGGTGAAGATGCGAACTCGCACTGTTTGTCGATTAACATGTTAAACTATGGAAGCAGTCAATTATAAAACGCAAATGAGTTATTCGATCCAGGCTTTCAATCTCATAAATTGAATTAGTTATTTCTATGCATGAATGGCTTTAGCCTTACCAATAACTTTGATGAACTTTCGGTATTGAACAGTTGATTTCTGCAAATTCCAAAAGAACTAATATTTTCATGTCTTCTCCTTTTATTTCTGTATTATGTTTTTGAAAAAAGAAAAAACGAAAAAAATGGAAAAAAAAATATCAAAAACACATCGCTACTCAGCCATTCCTCCCCGCGATTCAAATCAGGACGTAGAATAAGCGCACGACAGAGCCGCGTGTGTGCCGACTCGTTAGTCGCGATCCGCAGGGTCTCCTCGCGCGAACTAATCGCTTCAACGATATAACCGCGCGCGCACCTCTGCTGTCCACGTTGCCTAGACAAATCAGATCATATCTATAAGCCGAAGCTAGGGAACGAATTGGAGCGACTAATGAGGCTCTATACCCCCTGATGCAGCATAAGTCGAGCTCTATAGCTTCGCTTACACGATTCACATCTATGCGCGCACACACGGCGAGCGCTGATAGAGCATTGAAACTGTGTGTTTGCGGTGTTGTTGCAGGTGCCGTTCCTACACTTCGCCGTCGTGTGGTTCGGTGTGACGAACAGCTTCTGGAAGGCGGTGGTCCTGGGCACCCTGAGTCCCCAGTTCCGTCTGGCGGCTCGCGTCCTCTGCCTGACCCTCTGCTGTCGTCACAGGAGGCTGCCGCCCGAGCTGCTCGGCCTCGACGACGACGACTAAATTCGAGCGCAACGACCGCACCGGTACCACCACCACCCCTCCCCATCCCCCCTTCTCGTGTATGCATATATACATATATACAGACACACACGTATGTATATGTATATGTATATGTATATGTATATGTATATACATAAATAAGCGCGTCTTCGGACTCCTCTGCACGATGACGACTGGGCAGGGATGTTTGTCGGAAGAAAAAAGGAAAAGGAAAGAACACAGGACTATCGCAGAGAGAGAAGACGACGACGACGACGATGACGACGACGACGAAGAAGAAGAGAAACACCTATTATACCTTTTACGCGCCTCTTGTAATACCCACGACACGATGATTATAATACGCACGACGAACTCCGAACGACGATGATGCAACGGTCACTCACTAATACATATATATATATATATATATATATACGCTCGAGAGATATATATATTATACCGACTAAAACTTGCGTCTCTCCTCTTTCTCTAATTATGTGCGTTCTCGCGTTCAAGCCCGATAATATCGATAACTATATATATATATATATTAAACGACGACGACATTTGATTTTTTCTGTTCTTTATCGAACAACCCCGATAATGCGCCTCTGATTCCGATTCTCTGTGTTTTTAAATATATGCCTTCTTACGATCACACACGATGATGATGATGACGATGACGACTATATTGATTATCCCGGCGCCGCATTCCTAGAGCATCGAGCCGTTATTCCGCTGCGTTATACTTTTCCGTTTCGTTATTCACTTCTACATACAGCGCGCGAACTTGATGATTCGACACGTGTGCGCTGAGCTCGAACCTTGGAGTGATAATGAAACACCTTCTCATCGAGACAGCCTCTTCGTCGGCAAATCTTACCAAACCTAAACGACTAAACTTGAATGAACGAACAAATACAGATCCAGAAAATCAATAAACTTGAGTATATCGGCAAGACTGTATACCTTCCGAGCGTTCGCGCGGACAAACAAACTGTAATTCACATTATATGAAAAAACTACAGCGGTCGAAGTGCAGCAAAAATAGCAAGGATTTTTCTAGCCGTAACGCGCGTATCGCTGTCGCAGGGCAAATGGAATTGGTCATATATATGCGAGGGCACACGCACGCGTGTCGAATAGAGAAAGCCCACCCCGCGTGTAGGCACAGCCGCCGCTACTACTTCTCTTCTCCCTCTCCTGCTTCAACAGTCCCCTCCCGCTTCATCCCTCGCCCACACCCACCTTTTTGTCCCCGTATCTCTCTGTCGACTGCAGCAGCAACTGCACTACACATACACACGCACACACGCACACACACACACACTTTCCATCCACATACACACAAACATACACGTATACCGAAAACTACTTCGCTAACTGCGCTAAATTAAAGCCGTTACCGCTCTATACACACTTTGACTGTATATACATACATACATATATATATATATGTATGCTTACATTCATGGCGCTCGCTCGCCGAAACTTGTGCACCTATATAAATTCGAATTTGCATTTTCTGTTTCTATGTATATATATATATACATATAAGACACATGTTAAACAGAACCACACACACATACACATGTAGGTACCAGGGGAGAAAGAGAGAGAGAGAGAGAGAGAGAGAGAGAGAGAAAAGAAGTATTATAGGTCGAGGCGAAATACAAACGTACGACACACACACACACACACACATACACGACAAGTAAAACTAAAACTATCCGCTCTGCAGCTGCCGCCATATGCGACTGGCGCATATTCGAATCGAATTTTCGTAATATATTAATCTAATCAAACTTTTTAGCGAACGTAGAGTAATGAAGTGCAAACAAAATTGCAGCGTTACATTGATTTGCCGTGGTGGTTTGGATGTGTAGGGCGGTGTAATTCCCCCCGCCCGCGAGCGATTATTGTTAACGGCGACATCGAGCGTTTTATCGGCGTGTAAAACTAAACCGTTAAATATGTACTATTATGCGTTTGTGCCGAGGCGCAGCGACGGTGTATATTTGAAAAGTTTCGCAGCTCGTTCGCGGTGAATTTTGGCCATTTACGTTGACATAATGCTCGAGAGACTGATAATAGAACTAAACGAAAATTTGATTTTGAGTTGGGGGAGAAAAAAAAAGAGCTATTTTCTAAACACCGGCTGATTAAAGTAACGAAAGTGTTCTGCTACGAGTAAATTAGTCGAAACAAAAATTCTCTCGTCGGTATTCTTTGCCCAACTGGAGTAGATCTATTTGCAAAGTGCTTCATACCATCGCTGGCAACATTTTTTGTTTAAAACATTCGGAGCGTAAATTGAAAAGCGATTCGGACGATTTCGGTGACAAAAAAAAGAACCACAGATAAAACTCACAGAGTCCGCAATAGAACTGTATAGAGAGAGAAAACTATTTTTACGTTTTTCACCACCGACAGCTACATAACACTACGTTGATTTGCATTTTTACACGATTGCTCGCACGTACGACGGCTCGACAAATCAATTTAATTCCTAGATATATATACATATATATATATATCGAACGAACTGGTTTTTGTAAACGAAGCATGAAAGTTTCTTTTCCTAGATGCAAAGCAATTAAATAACTGTGTAAAATAAATAAAAAAAAAAGAAAAAAAATACAGTGAACTTTTCTTACGAATTATATGACGTACGATTTAAAATAAATGAAAATAAAAATGCGCGTTTAAATCTTATAAGACTCAGCCTCGACGGTAAACTTAAATACATAATGAATAACGAGATTTAAAAGAGAAGAGAAAAAATGTAAGAACAGAAAAATCATAAAAAAAAAAGTAAATAAAAATTTTTAATAATCTTGCCTGTCAAACTTGACTCTTATTTTAAGGAGGGCAGGGCTAAGGTAAAAATCGATGCAGCTTCGTCTCTAATCGTCTCGCTTTGCTCAATCTCTAGACTTTGCTACTTAGAAACGAGAGAGGAGAATTAAGATAAAGCGTATTTACGCGCTAATATATCGGTGATAAACGAATTTGAGATGAAAATTCAGAGAAAAAAAAAACTAACGATCCAGTTTGGGGATAAAACAAAATCAATATTAAACAATAATCGTTGCCTATAATGTCTACGTAAAAGAGAAAATACCACACTCAATAAGTGTCATAGTAAAATTGAGACAATTTACTCATTTTTCGCTATCGATAATAACGGCAAATTTCAATAAAGCAAACCCAGCCATCAAAAGTAACGAAAGGACAATTTAAATAATCGATTCAAGGTAAATAAATTTAAATCGTAACGCGCATAAAGTGAATTAACGAATCCGCTGAAGTTGACGGTGGGGAGTTAACTTTGTCGCTCGGTTCATTTCGGTCTTCATTTTCCAGCGTGCAAGCCGTGCGAATGTCAAATAGCGAAAGGAAGAGAGAGAGAGAGAGAGAGAGAGAGATTCGCTCGTCAAGCGATGCGAAATGTATGCGCGAGTGACAGATGTATTAAAAAATATATAAAACTTACAAAACAGTCTAGTCAATTAACGAAAGAGATATAATTGTTAAAAGGAAAAGAAATAAAACGATACAGTGATGCCTCTACGAATGCGACGTGTCATCGATGCGAACACTTTTTCCGTCGAAGTGCGTAAACTAGATTCTTGATTGACGAGAGCCCCTTTTTTTTATCGCACGAGTAACTTTCGTTAAATTATTAAAAAAAAAAAAAAGAAAAAGAAAAATCTTCCTTTCGCAGTAAGCCAGATTTTTTCGTCAATTGTTCCTTTCCTGCTCAGTAATTGGACATTTTCTATACATCAGACTTTCGTACGAAACCATGATTATGCAATACCAAACTATAGAGATAAATTTTTAATGAAAATTACTCGGTCGATAAATCACAAAGAAACTTTCCAATCCCTTTAATAATGCGGGAATTATCGAGCGCACTAATCTTGTTAGGCTTTTTTATCACGTTTCGTCCGTACATGCATTTTGTCAACTAACAAATATCGCGATGGGCTCAGCTTAAAAGGATCCAGAATTATTATTATATAAAATAAATTTAAAAAGTAAAGGAAAGCGCAGCGCGACAAACAGCTCCTCGAGGTATATACTTTTTTCACGCTTTGTTGTCGCGCTCGCGATCGCAGGGCTGAGACGGATATCGAGTATAGCTCGTGAGGAATGTATACTTTCGATTTTACTAGTTGATAGACAAATTTTCGACATACTGCTGAATAAGTTATCCGTAACTTATCGCATCCTCTTTATTATTGTACAGTATTTTATTGTTAATTATTATGTAGTATAATGTTAAGGTACATAAGTATACAATAATTTGTTGATAAAATAATTTTATAAATTATTAAAAATATTATCCGATTGTTTGATTGATCAATTTGAAAATCTATTGAATCGCGTCCAGTTATTGTATTTTATATCTTAGTATTAACTAATTATTTAGACGAATATGAATTGAACCCAATTGATTGATATATCTATATCGAAAGAAATTTCTTTAAGAATAAACTAACCTCAACTTACCATTTCTTTAATCGTATTTACGAGCTGACAAAAGGTCCAGATCTCGCGGTTATCGCATTTTACAACTTTCTGCAACGTTGATCATCGCTCTTTGTTATACAAACTTATATATCCACGAGCGAGTTAAATGTTGTATACCGCAAAACGGCGAGTTTCGCGCACTGAAAAAAATCCATTGGAGAGAAAAGAAACACACGGAGCTACGTTATTTAAACAAAAAAAAACTTTATTGTACGTGTCGTATTTAAAGAAAAATATAATGAAAAAAATAATAAATAAAAAAAAATCACATTACTACTAATGGAAAATTTTTCGCGTAGCGCAATCAGCAACAGTCGCAAACATTCAGCTATACTGTAATAATAATTGTAATAACATAAAAAAAAAAGTAAAACTTCGATTCAAGGATATCGCGTGATTCTTATCCCATTTAATGAACTACGTCGCGGTCAGACTTTGCACCCTCCGGCGAACAACTCGATATATTCCACTTCTTATACGAATGTTAAACGATACAAGCGGAGCTCTATATGCATTACTTTAACATTAAGAAACACTCTTTTCACGATATTATTTTTGAAAATTCATTTACATTTCTCGTATCGAATGCGAAAGGTTTGATTTAACAGCGTGCAAAACACTAGAGAATTCGCACAAACAATAAAGAAAAATTAATTTGTTAGCATTTCGTTATTGCTATAGTCGTTGCTCTATTATACTTTCAACGGATTAAAACTGAAGAAAACGTACTGAAAATGTAGAATAACAGAGAAACAAATTCAAGCGATTCCCAATCGTGAAAATCAACTGTAAAACGATGTAACTACTTAAGTACGGTTCAGTGATTGCAGAGAATTTATATAGCAAAGCGTATATAATATATAAAAAAAAACTATGTTTTCAGATGATTTTACGAGCAGATCGTAATTTTGTAAAAATCACGATGATCGCTCTGAAAGAATTCGCGCGACGTCGCCAATATTATTATGTAAGCGAATAACAAGCAGTATTAAGCAACAAAAAGATAAATAATTATATTAAATAAAATAAAGTCCTTAGCGATGCGAGCAACCAAGATTCTAAAGTTTAAGCTACACACGAATGAGTTGCGCAAGAGCAAACAAATTAATAATGAATAATAGAAAAAAAAAGGAAGAAAACCAGAAAAAAAAGAGAATAATAATGATAAGGAGTGTGAGTGCGCACGCAGGAGCTCGAGTGAGAGTATAATTTAAGAGTCAACTGATTCATCGAAAGCTTATTATACAGTAATAAAAAAAAGCCAACGACAGGGAAATAGTAAGGGAGAAAAAGCTGTTTCGATCGGCGGGGCGATGAATCAGTTATGTTACGACCCGCTGAAATAAAAATTATTACGATCATAAAACGATAAATCACGATTATACCTGCATACAAATGATTTTATTGAAATTCAAGACAGGACTATTTTTCTAATGTGGCGTTCAAAACCTTTCAAAATTCATCCGAACAAATTATTCTGTTATAATATGAGAAGTCTCGATAATTGAAATATCATAATACTTCCTTCAGATGATGAATGCTGTAACAAAGTCCCTCAGTGATTTATCGTTTTTTCGTTTTGCACGCACGAAGTACGCATACAAAACAAATGGAATAGAGCGTAAGGAAAGCAGTGTGTATCACCAACAAAGCATCAAATAAATATAAATAAGGCCGGAGGGTGCGACTATGCCAGGTATATAAAAAATTAAATATACGAAGAAAACGACGACGACGCGAGCAAGTAAGAAATATACAAAGGAATAACCGTACACAGAGTCGAGAGACACGAGTAAGCGCAGGTGCGAGACGATTGTTGAAAACAAACAAAAATCGACGACGAAAGAGAAAGAGTGGAAAACGGGGCAGAAGCGGAGGAAAAAAAATGCTTGATACAAAAGGCGAGCAAAGTTAATGTGTGTGTTGGATGAGCTGATCCCTGGCAGTTTCCCGGGCGGCCTCCGTTATTAAAATGAAAAAAAATATTATGAAAAAAATACCTTTTTGTACCTAGTTGCTAGTTTTGTACTAGTTTTGTAACGTACCTCACCGTGGGCGTGCTGTTATTACATATTTTAAAAGAAAAAAAAAAACGTGGTTGTTAAAGCGAAACGATATAATAAGAGATAAACAAATATAATAAAAAAAAAAACGAACAAAAAAAAAGATGGAATTGCGAAGAACGCCAAGCAGCGATGTGCAGGAGATTAAACAAAATTAAAAAAAAAACAGAAGAAATATAACAATAACGATTATAATGACGAAAAACGAGGAGGAGGGAGAGAGAGAGAGAAGCGTTGAGAGCGACACGACTCGTGTGTTATAAAAAAAATAATGCGTTTTCACGTTGTATAGCATTGAATTATGATGTGCGTTCCAAAGACGATCGGCATATGGCGCGTTTTTGCTCGATCGATCGCGTGCGTTCATGACCCGAGGTTTATTATATATATCGAGGTTTCGATGACTATTGGAAATCGAGCTTAATCGTCGAACAATCTGTTTTTCATTTGAACCAGTTGATAGACAACATTTTATATGAGACGATTAGCTAAATAACTTGATTTCATATGGAACACACGACTTGAGTTGACAGCGAATCTGTTTGTAGCGAAGTTGTAAAGAGAGTAGTTCCACGAGATTATTCGACGACTAATCGCGATTCGTAAAGGCACAGAATAACAGCGACAACAGCAACAACAACAACAACAACAACAAAATATTAACAAGTTATATACTCGGTGTGGTAACTGTACGAATCGCTACGTAAAAAAAGTGAAAAAAATCTTATATTCAAAAAACTTCGAAAGATACCCTTCGAAAAAAAGTATCCCTTTGAGATATATCCCCCCCCCCCTCTCTTGTACCAGTGCTAGGAGAATAATAAAAACCGAGAGAAAAACAAAAATATATAAAAAAGTAAAAATATAGGCGCGCGTAGTACATGACACGGACGCACACGCATTGGACACAGACACACACACACACACACACACACACACCCACACACACACATGCACCCAGGCGTTTTCAGCGATAATTAAAAAAATAACGTAGAGAAGCCTTCGACGGTCCTATTTTTTCATTCGCGCGCGCAAAAATTCGAGGCCAAAGCGAAACGCGGGAATCACGTTCGAATAACCAAAAATTGGTGAAAAATATCATGGCAATTGTGAGGGAGTGACAAATGAAAAATTTAACGAATATTAATAAAGTAAATGATATAATGAACAAAAAAAAGTAACGAGAATAATAAGGGGGTAACAGAAAAAAAAATAATATAAAGCAACCGAGAGCAACACTCGAGTGAGTTGGACATACGGAGCTAAGTCTTTGTTTAAAATATATATATAAATATATATGAAAAAAAATCTCGCCAAATGTAGAGAGCTTAATAATAATGCAAAAGTCGTTTTTATCACACAATTGCATCTGTATATTGTTGACTTTGTCAAATTTATTTTTATTAATATATATATACATGTATATTGATATAATACGGTGTTACAAGAGAAATATTTTCAGACCATGAATAATAAAAGAAAAAAAAAAGATAAAGATGAAGATAAAGGGAAAATTTGACGAGTGTTAAGGATAAATATGCGATATGAACGTTTTCACACTGTTAAGATTGTGTTCACAAAATGGTATGAATATCAAAAGCTACTATTAGACGACGCATATGTTGACGTATATAATTTTTTGACATATCACACTTTTCATATGTAATGGTTAGATCAATTTTTTATATGCTCTCTTTTTTGGAAATTCCTTTATCTACTATATAGCGTAACTTATGATTAACAAACATAGCGGATAATTACGTTTTCGTTTTTTTTTTCTGATAAATTTATTTGTATAACGTATATGCGCTATACGCACATGATACCAGTACACGTATATTTGGCACAGCTCACACGTTCGTTTCTCCCACCGTATATGAAAGCTTTTGTACTATTTTATACTGATTAATCCAGGTGTGCAAATGGCATTGACAAATATTTTCGAATTTAACACGTTATTCGATTCAAACACGAGAGTACACTCAGAGACATACACGCATATGTGAAAATATTTCTTGTTAAATAAATAAATATTCTATACTTTTAACTATTTTAAATGATCACTCAGCTCTGCTAATGTCAAGTATTGTAAATAGAGAAAAAATAAATAAATAAAAAAAAAGTCTTTTCAGCCGTTAAAAGTTTGACGATGGTCGGTTCACGCGGCGTTCGAACCTTCGCACACGTAAAAAAAAGTACACATACATTATACACACTTTCATGCAAAAAGGTTATGAAAAATCTGCATTCATCAACGAATGGTCAGCAAAAGTTTTCGTGTAAACATTCACCGTAGAACTTTTCGTTTTCAAGGTAGCGATTCACACTGCTCTTCAAAAACGAATTATATCTATTGATTTAATCAATTATATTATCACTCATCGAATATATCAATGTATAAATAATGTAAAATATTTTCAGAGGTTAATATTTAAGTGACACGTTTGACAATTATGTTTTACTGGAACATACGATAAACAGTTCACGCAAACGTACACAGAAAAGGTTTCTACCGTTCATCCGATACGCAAACATAAAATATATACACGTGCATAAACAAAAAAACCCCGTTGGAAGAAGAAAATATTTGAAAAATACTGTATAAACCCGCTATTTATCTGCGAAATTTTTGTCTCTGACACATCAAATCCACACAAAACAATCGTCGAATAAAGAAGAAACTGAAAAAATTGCAATCCAACCATATGAAAATTCGATGGCCTATATACATAATGCAAACAAAAAAAAAAAAAAAAAGAAACAGTGCAGACACAGAAAATATGAAACACACACGTTCGAACGAGGATACCACACTTGGTATAGTAGCGTTCTATAATAATGAGCCGCTCGAAGCGATTTTTCGCTCATCGCGCTATTCGCTTCCGCTTGCTCGATGTTGGATGTATCATAGCTTGTACCGAGGAAGCGCTATTTGTTTACTTCTTTTTGATAATAGGAATATAATTGTTAACGATGTATCGATAAATGGTTTTCTCCGATTTTTGAGGGTACGCGGTAGTTCAAGTATTATTGTTACAGGCACGGGCTTTCAAGTTTTTCTAGCGCGCGAGGAAAGAAGTCAAATGGCAATTATAGAATGATAGGAATATAACGATTCTTGGAAGAAGGCGTATTCCTTGTTAATAAATTTTTCGACACGAAATTAGTATTCTGTTTTGTTGAAACCTTATTGATTTACGTTGGAAATTTGCTTCTAAATATGAATGTTCGGAAAACGTTTTCTTTTTCTTTTATTTGTTTTGCCCCTCGATTATATATCATAGTAAATTCAGACTGTGCCAAACTTAAATGAACAGTAATGACAAACTAGAGATATTTTTGAAAGTAAGTACAAATTGTTGTTGTATTTTTTTTCTCAACAGTCACTGAAAGGTCCGGAAAACGATATTGTACAAAACTGTTTTCTTTCTGTACTAGATTATACACGTAAACCACGTTATTTTGTTGATCGATACTTGCAATGATAATTAACCGACTACATCGTGCCCTTAAAAACGATGTTAAAGTTTCAATATTTTTAATCTTCAATGAACAAAAGAAGAGACGAGAAACTGTACAAACATTCATGTTTGCGTAATAAAGCGAAAACTACAATCGAAAAGGGTCAAGTGAAAATCGCGACGAGCGCGAGATCAAGAAGCTTCGAGTATATGAAAAAAATAGGATAAGGAATATGTGTAATATAATGTGATGATCAAGTATGGCGATGGCGACGATAAAGGTATTGTATTAAAACAAAAAAAAACAACTATTATTGTCCTAGAGCCTAGAGTAGCGTGATATTCCAATAATAAACGGTGAGAACGTAGTCACTGCAATTTCTCACTACGATACGACATAAACACTTGCATTCATTGTGTCCAATTTATTTCATCCTCTATATATATTTCTATCCAATAATTTATCTGTTTGTGTTTGATTTTCAAATAATTTTAAGCTGTTATTTCTCGTGAAAGAATTATAATGTTTAATACGTACATACAAAACTGTAAATAAGAACTTAATAAAAATCATTAAATTTACTTTCCTGACTCGAGAGCTTTTTTATCAGCTGCATTGAATATTGTATATATTTTTTGAAATGGTCAAGAATTTTCTCATAATTACGAATTATTTTACTTTCGTGATGTATAAATTATTTTAATTTTGGAACGAAAGATCGACAATTAGTCGTGAAAACGACACCTTTTATTCGTCTATGAAATGAAAGCTGCATCAGAACGGTACGCGGCCGAAACAAAGTAAAAGCGTTTATTCGAAAGTAACACGAAGACATACAGATCTCACCTTCCTAGTCTTCGTTCGCGGCCCGACTTTTACGCCACTTTTATCCCTACAACAGCATTTCCACTTTTCTTTTTAGTCGCAAGATCAGAAAGATGCTGCTGTACTGCACCGACACCGGCCAAGAATGTAGGTCGCTTTCTTCTCCCTCTCTCTCTTTCTCTCTCTTTCTACCCTCCTCGTTTTTTTCGCCTGCACTTTTCAGTGCACAAGCCCAGGATTGTGCAGTATAAATCTGTTCTTTTGTTTGTTCGTCTTTTCCTCCCTTTCTTTATCTATCTCTCTCCTTCGCTCTCTCTCTCTCTCCCTCTCTCTTCCCAACCCCTTTCTTCCACGAAAGTTTCTCTTGATGCCTTTACCTGCCTTCCTTTCACTATTTTTTCTCCTAATCTCCTTTTGCTGTGCCTGTCGTCTCTCGCAGGCTGCTCCCTTTTGTCTTTCTCACTCTTACTGCCTCGCTCGATCCTTATACTCTTGCTGCTGTGGAATCGCATAAGCTCAGAGCCGTCAAGTGACTTTTATGCGCGAAAGGTACGGAGCAAATACACCAAGCGGAAAAAAGGTTCTGCCCTCTCAAGATCCAAGGCGCATTTACTTACTCCGGCTAAATCAACGTAGAACTTGCCTTTTTTTTTGTAGTTTACGTAAATTTTCTTCTCATTCCGGAGATAAGATCCCCCAAAGTTATTTCGATCGTCCGATAAAAAATGCAAATCAGTTTTTTTTTTAGATCAGCCTCAAATTATTTAGGTATTGTATTTGTTATTTATTCATGAAATTTTTGAAGAAAAAAAATATGCTCTTTATTATTATTTCGTGTTACGTTATTAATTTAAATATATAGTATTACGTATCGATTTCTTTAGAAATATTATAAAAGGTGCTGATTATGCAATCATTATTGTTACAAGAAATTTAAAGAATCAATATCCGCAGTAAAATAAATACTTTCCGAGAATTCAAAATATAATTTTCAAAATTTAATTCACAATAATTACTTGATTTTAATTTCAGTAAAATGTATAAAGGAACATGAAATAAAATTAGAATTTATACTGAGAAATAAAATACTCTACATTACTTAAAAAATTACATAGTGCACTACAATTTACTTTAAATCCATCATCTTTTTTAAAAAATAAAATATGAACTTGTAAAAGAAAACATGTCATTAAAATCAATTATTATCAAACGTTTCACATAAAATATATATATTTTAATTTTTGGCCTCTAGAGTAAATTCTTCTAATATACTCCTTAAAAAATTGAAAGAACGCAAATGACTTTGCGAATCTGATAAAAGTAATAAATGACAACAGACAACCGTACATAAATAATACTGTCTACTTCGAAGAAAACTAAATATATCCTCGCTCGATATTAAAAAGGCGAACTTATTATAATGAAGGAAAAGCTAAACACACATACACAAAAGCGCAATACCGGCCTGTCCTAACACTGGCTGGTACTACTTGCTCGAAATACCCTCGAGTAAGGAGAGAACGAGAGCAAGAGGGAGAGAGAGAGAGAGAGAGAGAGAGAGAGAGAGAGAGGACAGCCAATAGAACGCCACCCATTTCGGTGGGACGAGCGACGACAACCGCGACGACAACCGCGAGAACGACGAGGGCGACCGTGACGACCACCGCAACAATAATTGCACTCCCTGCATATACATTAGCAACCGCAAACTTACACTAATGTCACTTGGCTCCGCCCACCGTCTCCCCCGATCTTATTTATACGTCAAATCTTGAACTCTTGCCAACCAGCCAAATTAGTGTTCTCATGCTCCGGCTTCTTAAAAAATGCATTTTTACTTAGGCTCCTTAACTAAGATATACGACTTCTTTATATACAACGTATTAATTTATTCGAAAATAAATCTTGAATACTTGGTCATTTTATAACAAGGAATATACTTTTAACGAAACATAAGAAAATTTACAGATTACAAACAGAAAGTAGCATTTGGAATAAACAAATCAATTTTATCACAAAGTTTTCTTTCGTTTTACATGATTTTTTAATATAGTTGTATACGTGGTGAGTATGTTGATTTTTAAGCTTTGATTTTGGTATCTACTTCATGAAAATCAAAAAAGAAAAATAAATTGAATATCTCTGTTAAAATAATGTTCATCATAAACTATGAAGAGAACCTTGTAGAACCTACTTTTTAGCCATAAAATGCCTAATAACTGCTTAGTTTTACTATTTCGTATTAAATAGCTCACAATGATCGGAAATTAATCATGTGATAGTTATTTCTTCTATGTTAGGCCTTTTTCTTTTTGAAATTCACGTATCCACTTTTATAATATATTATACATATATATTATCTCTGTTTGGAAATAAAAATGCAATGACTTACAATTGCTTCCTTCAAAAATAATAAGCGCAGAAATATACATATATCGTAAGAATGAAAACAACAATGGTTCACTAGAAGGCGAAGGTTGGAGCCTCAACACGTAAAACTTATTTCGAATGCAATTACTTACGAATAACATGAATTTTGAAAAAAAATTACCAGTCTTTCTTGAAGTGCTAATTATGCCGAGTAAATCAATATCGGAGCTGCTCGAGAACTTTGATAATTATTAAATAAAAATTTGGGCAAAAAAAAACATTTGAATTCAACCAATCCAAGATAATTCGCGTGATAATAAAATGCGGTTGAGAACCCCCGGAAATATTACATAGCATTTATCTATTAACATAAATGACAATCGAGTGCAGCACGCTCGCACGAGTTATAAAAGGGTTCAAGGAGTGGGGCACAAGTAGTCGAGGAAGAAAGTAAAATGAGACGGAAAACGAGAAAGAGTATAAGGAAAGAAAGAGAGAAAGAGAGAGGGAGAGAGAGATACTCTCGAAACTTGGAGGACTAAGACTCACTCACCTCGTACTTTATGTCGCATTACGAATCCGACTGCATAAGGACGTGGAGCGGTAACTGAGAGTAGTCCTCGAAGACGTCGGGACCGAGTGCGGACGCAGAGATGGTTGAGACTCAAGAGGAGGCCAAAGTAAGGAAATACCTTCAAAATGCTGTAGATTATTGTCACGCTTTAAACATGTTTGTGTGGGAAAAGTGCATTTGTCTTTGATCAAAAAAAAAAAAAAAAACTTTTTGCTGATGCAGCTGTACTGGTCACTTAGTAGCTTGATGCATTTACCGAAGTAGATAGTGCTGGTAAACAATCAACATGACTGAATCATTGGAAAAGCATTTTTCATATACCACTTTTTAATTCCTCTTTGACTGCAACAATCGCCAATATTGATGCACATCTAATGGGTCTCTCCAATCTCGCTATTTTAATTATTATGAATTTAAAAATTGCCAGTGAAGAATTTTTTGATAAAAAAAAATTGTATCGATACAAAGAAATTCAATTAAAAAAGCTGTAA
Organism: Megastigmus dorsalis; assembly: GCA_900490025.1. Lineage (NCBI taxonomy): Eukaryota > Metazoa > Arthropoda > Insecta > Hymenoptera > Megastigmidae > Megastigmus > Megastigmus dorsalis. The sequence continues at coordinate 33,937 of UELU01145728.1, forward strand.
GATTTAAAATCTTTGAAAATTGAACTCATTATTTATGAAAAAGATTCTTTCAAACTGGGTAAAAAAATGTATCGGCGCTTAAAATCGTCAACTCGAATTCAATTTTCGATTCAATTCAATTCAAAATTGTCAATTCGAATGCAAGCTCCAAGGTTCATTGATCATTTTTAAACTGGACGGCGCGAAAGCGTAAAGTAAGATTATTAGCTCATTTGCACGGAACCTAAAAAGCTTTATTCGAAATAAAACACATTTATTATTTCACCTACTAATATTGCAAACACACTTAACAAATCTATGCAAAAAAATTTATACATAACCTCAAACTCGTCGAACAACTATCGTCTCAACAATTAACGCACAAACTGTCTCGCAACAACAAACACTAAAACTACTTACCCAAACTGTATCCATCAAGCGCGTACAACCCGAACAAGCCCAACGAATAGCACTGCAGCGTCAATCGAGCATTGAAATCCATTAAAAGCCGAGGAACGATTGGGTCGTTGACTCTCCCTCTCTCCTGTCTCCAAGCACATGCCAGACCGGACTGCAAGAAGCCGCGCTAGAGGTTTAATTTGCAGGTATCGACTCCGTGTCGTATCGGTCGATTTCTATCGGAACGCGCCGACACGCCAGGTATAATCCATCCAGCCGATGGTGCGTTGGACTGTCGGTACCAGTCACGGCGCCTCTCTCCCTCTCTCTCTCTCTCTCTCTCTCTCTCTACTCCTCACGCTACTACTACCTCCCTTGTTTACGTTTGTCTCGCCTGCGCTGGGATTCACCCTCTCGCTTACTTCCTCGGCCTCTACCTTAGCACCGTCTCGCTTTTTCTCCAACGCGAATGTTTGCTACCCGTCTCACTCTAGCGTTCACGGACTGCGGCTCCCTGTGTGTGCGAGTATTCGAGGGTGAACTGCGTTCCTCCGCAGTGGCAGCTTAACGCGTCATCGTGGAACGTCCTTCCTGTTAAACCCGAGCTTTCTTCTTATACTTATGCTTTGTGCGCCTGTGTATGGTCGTGTTTTCTTTGTTTCGACGACTGCCTGTTGCAAAAAGGTTTGAGAGATGTTTGTGCAAGGAGTCACTCATCAGAGATCGGACCATTCGGATGAAGCTAGCGATGAAGAAGGAAGCGGAGATGTCCTTCAGGTTACAAGCTATAAACAATCGCACTTTCTCGGTTCATTACCTTGGTCGTCATCTTTTGATCGTCCGATCGTTATTTGCGCAATTTTAAGCATTGCTTTTTCAGTGTATCATTCCATCGTTATCGATTTTTCAAAATTTAATCTCTATTGTTTTTCATCGGTGTGAAAATCATCTACAAATATGAGCGTTGTTGAAAAATTTTGAATGTAAACACCGTTATGTTAAGTGTGTACACCTTTAACTGGTAAACATTGCGACTGAAAATGCTTGCAGAGGCGACGAGAAGAATGCGAGCGCAAAGCACGACGTGGGGAGATGGATCCCCGGCTGGAATTTGCGTTTCAGCTATTGATGGACGCGACCGGATTACCGAGGCACGAGGTAATGGACCATGTTTTCGAAGGTGACATGCTCGATGAAATTAATCAGCTGTTCCTGCCGCACATGAGGGCAACTCTCATGTGGTTCTATCAGGAGGTCGAGGAGCCGGAAATTCAACGATCGACGGAAACGGTATTATAGTACACTGACAAAAATCATCTTAATTTTTATTTGTTGCTGTTGATAATCTTTACTAATTGGATTACTGGATATTTATAGGGGCCGGTAAAGACTGGTGGAACGCGCGGACAACAAAATACAGCTGCTGCCAAAGTGAAGGAAGTGAAAGAACCAAAAGAGCCGCCAAAGAAGAAATTGTTTCTCACTGATGGTTGGCAGGTTCCTTGTACAGGGATATGTGTATACATGTTTCGGTAAGCTGTATATATTTTATATACTAAAGAATACGGTATCCTTAGTACAGTCTATACGGAACCAATAATCGAAGATATACGTAAATATATTGATTAAATAAAAGTTACACTGAGAAAATAGATACTTGATATTTTTATCCAGTACTTACAAAAATCTTTTTTCATAATTTTGTGAAATACTTATATTATATTTGGAAATTAAAGAGCACATTTCATAATTTGAATGAATCAGGTGTTGGGAATTAAAGCAATCAAAATGTGAATAATAATTTCTATGGACTTAAATATTTGAGAATAAAGTATAGCCGTTGAATTTGCCACACAACCAAGCAGACTAAAAATTTGACGAATGTAATAAACCCTTTTACAATTTTCCTTTCAACCATTGACCCACATCGTGCACCTTTTTATCCGAACTCTCTCTCTCTCTCTCTCTCGTTTTATTTGGCGCGCGATGCCACGCCAGTATCAATATTGTAAAGCAGCTGCCGGAGGAGGGATTTCAAAAAGACCTTTATACCGGCGTCATCGACTCGACGAAGGTCGGCGTAGTACCCTACATTCAGCGCGTTATTGAACGAGTCTTTATGGATGCCCTGGCCCATCCAGGAGTCGAGGATGAGGACGATTGTCCCATGATAAAGAGTATCCTCCTACCGGGTCTCAGATCCTTTTGCAGTGCCTTAAAAGGTAAACACTTTCTTTTTGACGATATTGCCAGCAGGTGTTTGCAGGTGCAGCGTAGAGTCGAAGCACGGACTTAAAATTTGAGAGTTTTCTTTATCAATGGACTATTCTTATATTTGAATTTGTATTGAATTGATTTACTTGTTTATTAAATTTACCTTATAATTAAATGCGAATTATAAAAGTCTACTTTTTATACCAAATAAATAATATTGTTTGATGACATTTCAATAAATGGCAGCATGCTACAAAATTTTTTAAACAATATCTAATTCCATTCGAATTAGAAGACTAAAATAAAATAACGATCTTGGCATTCAGTTTGCGAAGAAGTGGCTTCGGACGGCAGTATCTTCGATGACGGACTGAGTATGATGGATGAAGTGCAGGATGCTGAGAGTGCCAAAACCTTCGTCGGAAATGTCGGTGCCGTAGAGAAGATAGAAGACCGAGTACGGGGCTGGATAAAGAAGCTGAAAGATTTTATGCTGGAGAGCAAACAAGTGAGGAGAGAAAACGACAGCTCTGGACCCCAGCAGGAGCTCGAATATTGGAAGAGACGAGGGGCGCAATTTAGTCAATTGGTCGCGAAGCTTCAGGTTCGATTTTTAAATTATCTAATCAATAGAGAAAATAATATTTGTTAACTTTTTATAAATTTAAATTCATAGTGAGAACCGCATAAACTGCTTACACTACGGAAAGAAAATGAAAAGTAATAAATTGAAGCAATTTGAAAATTAATAGTTGAAGATCATATTTAACAAAAAATAACGATCAAAAATAGAATTTTGTATACTTACTAGCAAAGGAGTTTTGTATTCAGGAAACTACTCACTTGCAAAGTTACTTTGTCGTAGGATGATGAGGTCAAGATGTCTTTGCTGTGCCTTCAAGTTTCGAGATCAAAGTTACTGAAGGACTGGACCGACATGGAGGAGGAAGTCACGTATTGTTTTAACGAAGCTAAGGATAATGCGAAATTTATTCAAGCTTTGGAAAAATGCTGTCATTGTTTGTACCTGGACGACCCAGTAAGTGTGCTTTCAAATTATTTTTTCTTCCTATGCAAACTTTAAAGTGAAATTCCGTTTTATAAGAATCAATTAAAAGAAATTATTCCATAATCTAATAGCTATACAATTTCTAAATATAACTTATAAATAATTTTAAAATTTTATTAAATGCAAAATAAAAAAATAAATCTTTAATCTTATTAAAAATATTTGTTTTTCAAAATAAAGTGAACATGAAAAAAATGTTCCTAAGCGTTAATTTTCCTTAAATCTTTATTTATTTTCATATAGGTAAGAATGCGGGATTCCTTGGTATCTTTATTACAAACCGTGAGGCTAATTTATAGCGTCTCTAGATATTACAACACTTCCGAGAGAACAAGTTCCCTAATGGTCAAAATCACAAATCAAATGATAGCAGCTTGTAGAGATTACGTCACACTGCGGGGGCGTGAAACAGTTTGGGGTCAAGATAGGGTAGTCGCGAGGCAGAAACTCAAGCACTGCTTGAGGCTAAATAAGTGAGCTATCTCAGTTTTACAACTAAATTTATATCTTGTAAATTAGATAATATATTTCATTATCCAAGTATATTAATTATTTTCTTTCTATAACAAACCTGAAAACATCTCATATATTATTATACAAAATTATGTTTCAGAGCATATCGAGAAACTTATAGGTTGGTACGTTGTTCACCGGCTATAACGGAAGAGGAATTTTCATTCTCCGAAACTCACGTCTTCGGTCGATTCGATTCTTTCTGCGCGAGGATTCGAAAAATTTTAACGATGTTCGATTTAATAGAAGATTATCAAAAGTTATTCGAACGCAGAATGGAAGGCTTACTATTAGGAGAAGGTGCGAATCAATTGAATAAAATGATCCTTTGCCAACGACAAATAATTTTGAATAAAATATTATTTTTATAGCTTTGGATGAAACAATAAAAACTTTCGAGGAAGCGAAGAAAATAGCAACGAGCAAGAGCTACGATTACTTGGATCCTCGAAACGTCGAGTTCGACAGCGACTATGATCAATTCATGTCCAAAACGGACGCGTTGAAAAAAAACGTGGGTGGCATAATAGAGAAGAACTATGCGGACGTATGGGAAACGCCGCAAGGAATTCGTTTTTTGACGCGCTTCGAGAAGGCACGTAACCGCAATATAGTTTTGCTCGAACTTCTCCCTTCTGCCCCGGAATCATTAAAAATGTGTATAATATTCTTTCCATTCTTTACGCAGGTCAGCGCGAAAATTCCTCTGACCAAACTGGACGAGAAGTATCATCTCGTTGTTAGATACTGTGATAAAGAAGTGGAGCGTACGCTTAAGCTTTTTAAGAAGCAGAGGGACGACCCGCCCTTACCTAGGCATTTGCCACCAATCGCTGGACGTTTGGCTTGGGCAAATTCATTAAAGTAACGTATCAATTTTTCACATTGCAAATAATTTCATTGAGTATTTATACCGGTTCTGAATAGTATTATTTATTTTCTAACAAATATTTTTGTACACCATAAAGGTGAATAGATATTCGTAATTTTTTTTATTGCAGGATACATTTGGATGAACTAGCTGCTTCTGTTTCAAATCATCCAGTTTTAAAAACGTTGCCTACAACTGTAGATTTAGTAAGAAGGTATAATCATGCTATTTCTGTGATAATTCAATATCAAGCCGATATTGCCGAAGTATGGACCCATCAAAATTCGTGGATAGTAGAAGATTGTCTCAAAAAGTAATTATTGTTAGAAATGATTCGTATTAGGAATATTGTACATCCATCAAAATAAGATATATAAATCAATCTCACGAATTCCAGAAATTTATTGATAGTAGACGAAGCGAGTGGAAAAGTTAAGGTGAATTTGGAAAGTCGCATCCTCCTGCTGCTTCGCGAAGCCGACTGTCTGGCTAAGCTTAATTTGGATATTCCAATAGTCGCCAAGGCGATATTAGCCAAAAGAGATCACTTCACATTAGTCAAAGATTCGCTGCATCTCGTTATCGAAGACTTCGTAAACACGGCGAGACGCGTGAAACTGGAGGTACGACCGCTTCTTCTGCCTCACTTGGTGCGAGTCTCATCTTTGCTGAAGCCAGCCCTTAACACGCTTACCTGGACTAGACCCGACTGGAACGAATTCTGCGTCAATACGCGCGAGCAGATAAAAACCTTCGATATTCTCATCACAAGGGTTCACGATGTTTATACAAATCGGTGAATATCAAGCGAGCCAATTAATACCTTTTTTTAATTTTATATTTTAGATTAATTATAAATATCTAATAGTATTGTACGATATATTATCAAGATATATAAAGAAATCAAACATATGCATTTCAGTTTTTTTTTTGCATAATAAAAAAAAGCGAAATGAACGAATTACTGTTTTAATATTCAGACTCTCCAATTTAAAAGTCTTTTTTCTTACATTTTCTGCCGTAAAAAAACGAAGGATTCTCCAAGTACTCGCGAGCATGCAAAAGATAACGCTGCACTCGCTGCCGGAGGAGGAGCCTTGGAGCGTCGAGGAATTCGTAAAGAAGACGGAGGAGGCATGCAGAACAGCTGCTGTGGATCTACATAGAAAGAGCCTTATGGTGGAGGAAGCAGTGGAGGAAGTTTTAGAGCTCGTGAAAAATGCCGCGGAAAGTTTCAAAGGTGCCGTGGATTCGGATCAATTTAACTTTCTCAACGATGAAGGTAAAATACTTTTTGATTTAACGATAAACTAGAAACGATTTTCAACTACAAAGACAGAGCTCAAGTTCTGCATCGAATAAATAACTTCAAGATAATTACTTCTACAATATTCCTCGTTAAAGTTACAAAATTATAAAAGTGTATCAGAATTTCATATTAAATTTTGTCTTAAATGTTATATTAGTTCATTTTCAATTGCTTGAATGCAGAGGGACAAGATTCGAGCGAAGTTTCGGGGCAGCAGCAGCAGGACTGGTCGCTTGTCTGGGCGTGCTTTGACGATCCGCATCAGCTGCTCTCGACGGCAGAAGGAAGTCTCTCTAAGGGCATGCAGGAAATGGTGAGGAACGCTGTTTCCGAAATGCGAAGATACTACTCGAGGAAAGTCGTTGACGTTCTAATAAAGGTCACCAAGTCTTCCCTCGATTCCATAAGACGTCGATTCTCTCGAGAAGTCGATATTGGTGAGTTATGAGATTTCAAGCTGAATTCTATAGGAAATATATAAATTTATTCACTTTCAATAGGACCAAATAATTGTACATTTTTATATTAATAAATCATTCAATATAATTTTTACAGAAATTTTGTGGTTTTCTATGTTTTTTATAGATGATGTTCCGAATCCTGTTTTTCTACTACACGCTACATTGATGATACCATCCGTTTTGGTAAAACCAAGTCTTGACGATGTGCAAGAAGCTTTAATGACCTCTGGTAAAACGATAGCTGGAGTTGCAAAAGGCGTCGCACAATGGGACGCTGGAACTAAAGAAACAAAGACCGAAAAAGTCAGTATTAAACGTAACAAAGAGTATTATATATTTTATACGAAGAATAAATGCAAATAAAATAGAGCATTTTGGGCATGAAAGTTGTATATTTATTGCAGTCTTCTTGGCGCTCGCTACCCTGGGCACCAAAAAGAAACTTGCTCGATGTTGTTACAAAAGCACAAGTAGAGGCAGAAAGACGCAACCAAGAAAACCAAGAAGACGCAAAGACTCGCAGAAGAAGGTTGTACAAAATCGTGTCGGAGGAGAAGCCCACTTTTCCTGTTCAAAAGCGAAACTTTCATTCTATGATTATGGAAAATAAAGAGATCGTTAAAATGTTCTCGATATTGAGCGCTTGTACGCAAGAGCTTCGACAGGTTTTTACACTTTCTTCTTTTTCCCTTGTTATTCATTTGAACGTGTAATCATGATTCCGCACCATTGATTTTAGGATTTGTCAGACTTTCTAGATCGATGGAAACCGTACAATTTTCTCTGGAAAAATGAGCGCAGTATGCGTGAGCTTTTACAAATATCCCTGACAGAATTTGAGAGTACGCTCAGGAAACACGGCGAATTGGAAGACAGACTGGCCACCGAACCAGATATGATCATTTTCGGAACGTCTATCGCCGTATCGACAGAAAAACTAAAATATGCCTTATTTACAGAAATAAAAAGTATGAAAGATAGCAATAAAATTCTTGAAAAGTGATACAAGTTTTTATCTGATTTCTCATGTAAACGTTTACAGGTTCAACTCATAAAATTGGTCAAGCCATTAAAAAGAAGTACCGACGAGAAATGGAATACGTGTATGCCGTAATGAACGAAATGGACAGAAAGTTAGATCGACAAATACGTGATTTAGATGACGTTCGCTTGATTATGGAAACTTTGAGGAAAATTCGGGAACAGGAGGTCGACATGGAACTGAAGATTGATCCCATTGAAGAAGCATTTAACATTGTAACGCGTTATGAGGTGCCAGTGGATCGTGAATGTCTTGAACAAGTAGATAATCTGAGGTAAGTTACAAAACTTCGTAAAGCTATAGCTACATATCGCGATACTGCATGATCAATATTTTATTTTGAATGTTTTTATATTGTAAGGCGGTAGAAATTTAGTCTAAATTAAAGTCTTTCGTGGTCTAAAAAATAATACAGATGATTATATCAGGTACACATGGCAGCAGCTACAAGCTCGGGCCTTGGAGAGCCACGTGCAACTTTTGACATTGCAACCTCAGTTCGAGGAGGAGCTACGCAATAATCTCAATAAATTCCGCCAGGATAACGAAGCCTACTGCGAAGAGTATCGCTCGTCCGGACCGATGCAGGCCGGATTAACACCACGCGAAGCCTCCGATCGTCAGATTCTCTTTCAGAACCGCTTTGATGGCATGTGGCGCAAATTGCTCGCTTATCAAAGCGGCGAGGAGCTTTTTGGTCTACCAATCACGGATTATCCTGAACTTTCGCAAATCAGGAAGGAGCTTAATCTGCTCCAGAAATTGTACAAACTGTACAATGATGTAATCGACAGAGTCAGCAGCTACTATGACATACCCTGGGGCGAGGTGAATCATTTCTTAGCAAAGTTTTATTCCTTCTTTTCTGCACAAACAGCTGATGAACAATGTTGAATAATATTATTTTATTATGAGTAGTTTTTTATGACCTCTTTATTCATTAGCATGCCTACGCTAGGCGTATTCATATGTTTAAATTTCATATTAACTCAGACTCCTCATTAAGCATTACAGACAATGACATAAAATATTCGAATATTCATCTTTATACTCATTATTCATACCGTGTATGTATATCAATACAATATGCGAATCATGATCAACACAAACACATCATCTTTGTAGTTTGTAATATTTTTTAAAAATATACATTTTTTTACTTCTGCAAAAACTTTGTTGATTTTTTTTGTTCCTATTCATCGACTCATAATTCCTACTTCGACTATCAATATTATCCTTGCTAACATAGACATATCCGAAGCAATAATTTTCATCAAAATTATAAAAAATTGTATATTTAAGCGATTAATCTTTAAATGCATACGGCGGAAATAGCAATATTTTTAATATCTTTTTTATTTTTCAAACCCCATTTCATACCCAATTAACGTTACATAATTATTCATGAATCGTCATTGTTATCAAAATTCAAAATAATTTAAAATGTATTTCATTCGAGATCTGAGAATTATCTACATCGACTTTTAGTTTCTGTTAATAAATTTTTTATCTTTATATGAAAAAAGAAAACTTAAATTATCACTTTTGCTAGGTGAATATCGAAGAGATCAACAACGAGCTGATGGAATTCCAAAATCGTTGCAGAAAACTGCCCAAAGGTTTAAAAGAATGGCCAGCTTTCTTTGCTCTCAAAAAGACAATCGACGACTTCAATGACATGTGTCCACTGCTCGAGTTGATGGCTAATAAAGCGATGAAACCTCGTCACTGGCAACGAATCGTCGAAGTAACAAGTTACGTCTTTGACCTTGAAAGTGAGGGCTTCTGCCTGAAAAACATTCTAGAGGCACCGCTACTCAAGCACAAGGAGGACATCGAAGACATATGTATATCGGCGATGAAAGAAAAGGACATAGAGGCCAAATTGAGACAAGTTGTCAACGAATGGTCGTCTCACGAATTGACATTCATGACCTTCAACAACAGAGGAGAACTGCTGCTTCGTGGTGACACCACTGCCGAAACTATTGGACAGCTTGGTATAAACAGACTACCATCTTCCTAAATAAAACTATGCTTCATTTAAAATCTTTTTCTTAGACATTAATTAGCAAAATACTTATTAGAAAATGTAATTGTTAAACTTAAAACCGTATGATTCAATTTTTCAGAGGACAGTCTAATGATCCTTGGTTCGCTAATGTCTAATCGGTATAACGCGCCATTTCGCAAACAGATCCAACAGTGGCTCGGCGATTTATCCAATACAAATGAGATTCTCGAACGATGGTTACTTGTACAGAACATGTGGGTGTACTTAGAGGCTGTATTCGTAGGAGGTGATATTGCCAAGCAGCTACCGAAAGAGGCTAAGCGTTTCAGCAAAATTGATAAGAGCTGGCAGAAAATTATGCAGCGAGCTCACGAGACCCCGGGCGTTGTACCATGCTGTGTTGGTGATGATCTACTGAAACAGTTACTACCGCATTTACAGGAACAGTTAGAGTTGTGTCAGAAATCCTTGAGTGGGTACGTGGTCTTATTAAAACTATTGGGGAACAAAATTTAAAATTTAAAGAAATTACTGTATCACTTATGAATATTTAACGCAGATATCTCGAGAAGAAGCGGATGATGTTTCCCAGATTCTTCTTCGTTTCTGATCCTGCATTACTAGAAATTCTTGGTCAGGCGTCAGATTCACATACCATTCAAAATCATCTGCTTTCAATTTTTGACAATACGAGACATGTTAAATTCCATGACATCGAGTATAATAAAATAACAGCTATTATTTCATCAGAAGGAGAAACAATTCAAGTAATAATGTTTATCTAAAAGTTTTAAAAAATCATAACTGAATATTAAATGACAAGCGATACAACTAAAAAATTTTTTAGCTTGAAAGGGCAGTACGAGCTGAGGGTTCGGTCGAGACTTGGCTTACGCAATTACTGCAGACAGCACAAGCATCCTTACATTCCATTATACGACAGTCTTATACGAATATCAATGATCAAAACTTTAATCTTCTTAGTTTCCTCGACAAAATGCCAGCTCAGGTTGGTCTTCTAGGTATACAGATGATTTGGACCCGAGATGCCGAATTGGCGCTAATGCAGGCACGCGCTGACAAGAAAGTCATGGGTGAGACAAATAATCGTTTTTTGGAGCTTCTTAACACGCTGATTGACCAAACTACTAGAGATCTCATAAAAATTGACAGGGTCAAATTTGAAACCCTTATTACTATTCATGTCCACCAGAGAGATATTTTTGATATTTTGGTAAGTTTAAAGCTTCAGTTTTAAAAAATTCTTATATCAATGCGTCAAAACTATTATTTTAAAGATTTTCTAGTTATAGAAAAGTATAAATGTCTTTGTCAACGTATACTATTTGCATCCAAATTTTTTCAGTGTCGCTTAAATGTCCGTTCGATAAATGATTTTGAGTGGTTGAAGCAGTGTAGATTTTATTTTAAAGAAGACTTGGATAAAACATCAATATCAATAACAGACGTTCAATTTGTTTATCAAAACGAGTATCTTGGGTGTACCGACCGTTTAGTCATTACACCATTAACCGACAGGTTAAATATCATTCATATTACTCTTGCTCTGTTATTTGTTTCACAACTTTATATGAATTTATATATAATAGATGCTACATCACGCTTGCCCAGGCTCTGTCGATGTCTATGGGTGGTTCACCTTGTGGTCCAGCTGGTACTGGTAAAACTGAAACCGTCAAAGATATGGGAAAAACTTTAGCTAAGTATGTGGTAGTATTCAACTGCTCGGATCAAATGGACTATCGAGGTCTTGGCCGTATTTATAAGGGATTAGCTCAAAGTGGCTCGTGGGGATGTTTCGATGAGTTTAATCGTATCGAGCTGCCCGTTCTTTCTGTCGCCGCTCAGCAAGTAGCAGTTGTGCTAAATGCCAAGAAAGAAAAGAAAAAACAGTTCTTGTTTACCGATGGAGATCAGATAGAGCTTTGTCCAGAGCTCGGAATTTTCATTACTATGGTAAGTAATTCTTCTGAAGAATGGATATTTAAATTGACTATTAACATTTTCAATATATGTTTGTATTGAATTAGAATCCAGGATATGCTGGAAGAAAAGAGTTACCAGAAAATTTGAAGATTCAATTTCGAACAGTGGCTATGATGGTTCCTGACAGGCAAATCATTATCAGAGTAAAATTAGCTAGCTGCGGCTTTCTGGAAAATATTACCTTAGCCCGAAAATTTTATACGTTGTATAAATTATGCGAGGAGCAACTTACAAAACAAGTGCACTATGACTTTGGTTTAAGAAACATTTTGTCAGTACTTAGATCGCTCGGTGCAGCTAAAAGAACAAATTCAAAAGATTCCGAAAGTACAATTGTAATGAGAGTACTGAGAGACATGAACCTTTCAAAACTTATAGGTATAAACACGCGATATAACTATTACAGTATTGTAGAATGTACATTGATAAAAATAATTGTTTAATAGACGAAGACGAACCTCTTTTCATATCATTGGTAGCCGATTTATTTCCAAATCAAGTTCTCGAAAAAACAGCTTACCCAGAACTTGAAGCTGCAATTGAAGAACAAGTAGAAGCGGATGGACTAGTTTATCATCCTCCATGGGTTTTAAAACTTATTCAACTGTACGAAACTCAACGAGTCAGACATGGAATTATGACTTTAGGTCCCACTGGTGCTGGTAAGACTACTTGTATTCAAACATTGATGAAAGCGCTTACTGCTTGCGGAGACGTTCACAGGTAAGGAGTATAACTCATTCTTTTGACGAAGATACATATATTTATATCAATTATTTTTGTTAATAATTGAATCATATTTTTAAGGGAGATGAGAATGAATCCGAAAAGTATAACCGCAGCTCAAATGTTTGGTCGACTAGATGTAGCGACTAATGACTGGACGGATGGTATATTTTCGGCTTTATGGCGGAAAACTTTAAAACCAAGACAAGGCGAGTACGTGTGGCTAGTACTTGATGGACCAGTAGACAGTATATGGATAGAAAATCTGAATTCGGTACTAGATGACAATAAAACATTAACGTTGGCCAACGGTGATCGTTTACCGATGTCTCCGACTTGCAAAATTATCTTCGAGCCACACAATATTGACAACGCAAGTCCAGCGACTGTTTCAAGAAATGGAATGGTTTACATGAGTTCATCAGGCCTGGACTGGGATCCAGTGGTGACAGCCTGGATGAAAGGTAGAACACCTTTGGAGAAAGAAGTTTTCGAACAGTGTTTTCAAGAATCTTTTGCACAGGTCCAAATTTTATATTTTCAATTATATATGAATCAAAACTATAGTATTGAAAAATTTCTATTCGATTATTGGTAATATTCTCGTGATAAAATTAATTTACAGATCTACGCATGGAGTACTCAAACGTTGTCCCTAGCTATAAATGTTTTGCAATGCAACATTGTCCGCCAAATGCTCTGTCTTTTAGAAGGCCTTGTCCCACCGGAAATACCGGTTGAAGAACAAGAAATGGAATTGGAAGATGATATGGGAAAAAACAAGCCGACGCCTATGACTCCGGAACACCTTCAACGTCTCTATGTTTTCGCATTAATTTGGGGTCTCGGGGCTCTATTGGAAAAATCCGATCGTCAAAAGTTCAATGAATATCTAAAATCTAATTTTCAGACATTGGATTTGCCATACGCCGAAAAAAGACCGAATGCCACGGTCTTTGATTTTGTCGTTAACGAGAAGGGAAAGTGGGATCATTGGACAAGCTTATTAACAAATTATGTATATCCAGATTATGCTACACCTGACTATAGCAGTATTCTCGTTCCTATACCAGATAATGTAAGAATTCAGTATTTGATAGAGTTAGTGGGCAAACAAGACAAAGCAGTTTTGTTAACCGGTGAACAGGGCTCCGCAAAAACTGTTATGATGAAATCTTATTTGAAGAATGCCAATCAGGAAACTACTCTGAATCGATCATTCAACTTTAGTTCCGCTACAACACCGTATCAGTTTCAAAAAACTATAGAAAGTTACGTAGAGAAGCGTATGGGTAGCACATTTGGACCACCAGGAGGAAAAAAAATGCTCATTTTCGTTGACGACATCAACTTGCCGGAAATCAACGAGTGGGGCGATCAAATCACTAACGAAATAGTTCGTCAGACAATGGACATGAAAGGATTCTATTCGTTGGAAAAACCTGGTGACTTTACGTCAATTGTTGATGTTACTTTTATGGGTGCTATGGGCCAGCCTGGTGGGGGAAGAAATGATATACCATCCAGACTGAAACGACAGTTTTGCATATTCAATTGCACTTTACCTGATGATGCCTCAATCGACAGAATCTTCACAGTTCTAGGTGAGGGTCATTATAATTCCAAACGAGGATTTTCTCCTGAAGTTAAAAGTCTTGTAAAGAAAATGGTGAGCCTTACAAGAATATTATGGCAGAATACGAGAGCGAAGTTACTGCCGACCCCAGCAAAGTTTCACTACGTATTTAATTTAAGAGATCTTTCAAGAATTTGGCAAGGCATGCTCGGAACTTTATCTACTGTCATCGATAAAGAACAAGTTCTTATGATGTTGTGGAAACATGAATGCGAGCGAGTGTTTAGTGACAGATTCACGCTTCAGTCGGACAAAGAGTGGTTTAATCAAGAGCTAGTTTCAATTGTTACAAATTCTTTGGGAGAGTCTTACGTTGAAATGATTCAAGAAAATCCAGCATTTGTTGATTTCATGAGGTAACAACATTTTCTTTTAAGTAAAATGTATTGAATAGCATTTCATCATTATTGAAAAAATGTTTCTTGCCTAATTCCAGAGATGCCCCAGAACCCACAGGAGAAGAAGGCGAAGATGCAGATATGGAACTACCAAAAGTCTATGAACCAGTGTTCGATTATCAAACATTACGCGATCGTTTAGAAATGTTCCTGGCACAATTTAATGAAATGCAGCGTGGTGCTGGTATGGATCTCGTATTCTTTCCCGATGCGATGCTCCATCTAGTCAAAATTTCACGAGTGATAAGACATCCTAGAGGCAATGTTATGCTGGTGGGAGTTGGTGGATCCGGTAAACAGAGCTTGACAAAGTTATCATCTTTCATTGCCGGCTATAAAACTTTTCAGATAACGTTAACACGATCGTATAACGTTGCAAATTTCCTAGAAGATCTAAAGTTTTTGTACAGAAGTTGCGGTGGACAGGGAAAAGGAACGACCTTCATATTTACAGATTTGGATATCAAAGAAGAGGGATTTCTGGAATATTTAAATAATATCTTGAGCTCTGGAGTAATAAGTAATCTCTTTACTAGAGATGAACAAGCAGAAATAATTTCTGAATTAACACCTGTATTAAAACGGGAAAATCCGAAAAAATCTCTAAACAACGAGATCATAATGGAACATTTCCTACAGAGAACTTGTCAAAATTTGCACGTAGTATTTTGTTTCTCACCCGTAGGAGAAAAATTTCGAATGAGAGCTCAGCGGTTCCCAGCTCTAATTTCTGGCTGTACCATAGACTGGTTCGTACACAATTAAATCTTTTAAAGCTTAAAAATGTAGAAATATTCTGATCCTATGTTTCGTTTTTCTTATACTTATAGGTTCCAGCCATGGCCAAGAGATGCTCTGGTTCTTGTCGCTCAACACTTCTTGCACGACTTTGAGATCGCTTGCAGTTCCGAAGTAAAAACTCAATTAGTTGATGCTCTTGGCTCTATTCAGGACATAGTTTCCGCAACATCCGTAGAATACTTTCAACGTTTCCGCCGCGCAACCCATGTAACACCAAAGTCCTATTTGAACTTTATTGGCGGCTATAAAAATATTTATAGAATGAAACAGCATGAGCTCGGTGAAGGAGCTCGCCGAATGGACACTGGTTTAGCAAAACTAGAGGAAGCATCGATATCAGTCGAACTATTGAAACGCGATCTCGCCGAGATGGAAAAAGATTTAGTCCAAGCCTCCAAAACCGCCGAGACAGTATTGGTGGAAGTAACTGAAAGAGCTATGCAAGCCGAGACATTTAAAAATCAGGTTCAAAAAGTTAAGGAAAAGGCCGAGCAGCTGGTCGCGTGTATTGCTGAAGAGAAGGCTTTAGCAGAACAGAAATTAGAGGCTGCAAAACCAGCACTAGAGGAAGCTGAAGCGGCGCTTAATACTATTAAGCCAGCACATATTGCCACTGTTAGAAAACTGGGTAGACCACCGCATTTGATTATGAGAATTATGGATTGTGTATTAATTTTATTTCAGAGAAGATTAGGTAATTTGAACAAATCGTTTAATCATTTTACATAAAGAAAATATTTACAAAAATCTTTTTCATCCACATGCTTTTAGGCCCCGTTGTGCCCGATACTACAACGCCGTGTCCGAAACCATCATGGGCTGAGTCCCTAAAAATGATGGCCAGTACGACATTTTTGTTGCAGTTGCAAAATTATCCAAAAGATATAATAAATAATGAGATGGTCGAACTATTGCTACCTTATTTCAAAATGGAGGATTACAACATGGAAACTGCTCGAAGGGTATGCGGTGACGTTGCTGGGCTGCTATCCTGGACCAAAGCTATGGCCTTTTTCCATTCGGTAAACAAGGAAGTTCTGCCTTTAAAGGCAAATTTAACACTTCAAGAAGCTAGGTTGAGGCTCGCCATGGAAGATCTTGCTGATGCTGAGAGAGAATTGTCTGAAAGAGAAATGGCTCTGCAAGCTGTTAAAGGTACTGTAAAAAATATTGTAAAATTAAATATTTGGTCCAGAAGTTTTTCTGATTTATCTATGTCTCTTTAGCACAATATGACTCGGCTGTAGCAGAGAAACAAAGACTCACGGACGACGCGAACGTCTGCCTCCGAAAAATGACAGCAGCCACTGCTTTAATCAACGGATTAGGTGGTGAGAAAATACGGTGGACTGAACAAAGCAAAGAATTTAAAGTACAATTAGGGAGATTAGTTGGCGATGTTCTTCTTGCCACTGGGTTTCTTTCCTATTGCGGTCCTTACAATCAACAATTCCGAGCTGGTTTGATCTCATCGTGGATGGGCATTCTAACATCACGTGTGATTCCGTTCACTCAAGATTTAAATATCACCAATATGCTGGTAGACTCGTCAACAGTCTCCGAATGGACCCTTCAAGGATTACCAAATGATGAATTATCGGTACAAAATGCCTTGATCGTGACAAAGTCATCGTCTTATCCGCTTTTAGTGGATCCACAGAATCAGGGAAAAATGTGGATTAAGAATAAAGAGATGTCAAATGAACTACAGATTACATCACTGAATCATAAATATTTCAGAACCCACTTGGAAGATAGTTTATCATTAGGTAAATCTACTATGAAAAATTGAGCTGTTAAATCACACCATTAAAATAATAAACACGTTTAATATATAGGTCGACCACTACTTATTGAAGACGTAGCAGAAGAACTCGATCCGGTCATCGACAATGTGCTTGAAAAGAATTTCATCAAATCTGGCTCGATTGAAAAAGTTATCGTCGGCGATAAAGAATGCGATGTAATGCCTGGATTTATGCTTTATATAACTACAAAATTGCCAAACCCTGCTTACAGTCCGGAAATATCTGCAAAAACATCGATTATAGATTTCACTGTCACTATGCAGGGATTGGAAGATCAATTGTTAGGCCGTGTCATTCTTATGGAAAAAGCCGATTTAGAAGCTGAGAGAGTCGCTTTGTTCGAATCAGTAATGACAAATCAGAGAACGATGAAAGAACTTGAAAGTACATTGTTGCATCGATTAACATCTTCTGAGGGTTCTTTGGTCGATGATGAAGCACTCATTGGTATGTACATATAGATCTATCCTTAGTACTTGAAAGACGATTTTTGTTACTGATAAACAACTTTTCTGAACTTTTTTATCACCTATAGGGGTCTTACGAGAAACCAAATCAACATCAGAATCAGTTAAAGAAAAACTGTCAGTAGCTGCCTTGACAGAGAAAAAAATAACTGTTGCAAGAGAAGAGTTTCGAGCAGTAGCCGCAAGAGGATCGATATTATACTTCTTAATTGTTGAGATGAGTGACGTAAATGCTATGTATCAAAATTCTTTGAAACAGTTTCTCACGATTTTCGACAATTCCATCACAAAATCAGAGAAAAGTACCATTACCGCGGAAAGGATCAACATTATCTTGAGACACCTGACTTACGAAGTTTGGAGCTTCACCCTACGAAGTCTTTACGAAAGGCACAAATCGCTATTCACACTTATGCTCGCGATGAAGATCGACTGCCACCGTGGCCTGATATCGCATAATGAATTCATGTCTTTTATCAAGGGTGGAGCTTCTCTAGATTTGAATGCTGTGACTCCTAAGCCATTTCGTTGGATTCTAGATATGACGTGGTTGAATCTTGTGGAGATCAGTAAACTCGAGGTCTTCTCGGAAGTGTTAACAAAAATTGAATTCAGGTAGGATTATTAATCATTTTCTAAAACATACCAGATAAAATATTCGTCTTTAGGTAATGTTAAAAACACTGTATCTTTTCTTGGTTCAGTGAGCGGGAGTGGCGCGTCTGGTACGAAAAGGAAAAACCGGAAGAGGAAGATTTGCCATGTGGATATCAAAAAAGCTTAGACGTTTTCCGAAAGCTGCTGCTCATCAGGTCTTGGAGTCCCGATAGAACACTGTCTCAGGCAAAGAAATACATTATCGAATCATTGGGGCAAGAATATGGCGAGGCAAAAATTCTGGATCTTGAGGCTACATGGGCTGAGTCAGAACCAAGAACACCCCTCATTTGTATTTTGTCCATTGGTTCCGACCCCAGTCCTTTGATAACAGCTTTGGCTAAACAAAAATCAACACGTAATAAAGAATACTGCTCTATGTTTCAATTCTATTTAAAAGTGTTTAGTGAACTACGTATTTTACGTATTTATGGTTACAGAACTGAGAGCGGTATCGATGGGGCAAGGACAAGAATTTCATGCCAGGAGATTAATAAATGATGCTATGACTTCTGGAGGGTGGGTACTTTTGCAAAACATTCACTTGTCATTACCGTTCTGCACGGAAGCAATGGACGCTCTGGTTGAAACAGATCAAATTCACGAGTCATTTAGACTTTGGATGACTACTGAGGTCCACCCACAGTTTCCAATTGGTTTGCTTCAGGTATTTTAATAAAACATTCATGCATCCAATTAAAATTTGTTAAAAAAATTTTATTATTTACTTAATATGGTTTATAAAAAATTTATTATTTACTTAATATTGGTCTTGCAAGAAGATTCACTTTTATAACTAAAATTTTCACTGTTTTTATCAATTAATTGGACTAAGGGGAAGTAAATGACGCAGTACCTTCTGTGCTTGTAAAAGTAATGTTATTTATGGGAAAATCGATAAACCTGCTTCAGATGGCCATCAAATTTACGAACGAGCCACCGCAAGGGATTCGCGCGAGCTTGAGGCGCACGTACCAAGGAGTTACCCAGGATACATTGGATTACAGTACGCAATCACAGTGGCCCCCGCTATTATACGCGGTGGCTTTCCTCCACACGGTCGTACAGGAGCGTCGTAAATTCGGTCCGCTCGGCTGGAACATACCCTACGAATTCAATCAAGCGGACTTTGCCGCTTCGGTGCAGTTCATACAGAATCATCTAGACGATATGGACCCGAAGAAAGGTGTTTCCTGGCCAACAGTGTGTTACATGCTTGGCGAGGTATTTGTGACATCCAAATCTGTTACAGACATTTTCATTACAATTGTTGCAATTCGTAGATATTTAAGCATTAAAATGATATATAATTTGCATGAAATTAATAGGTCCAGTACGGTGGTCGCGTAACCGACGACTTCGACAAACGTCTGCTGACCACATTCACCCACGTCTGGTTCTGCGACGTTCTGTTGCGGGCCGGTTTCGAATTTTACAAGGGCTATCGCGTGCCCCAAACGCGAAATCTGGTAGGATACGTGGACTACATAAACAGTTTGCCGGAAAACGACACGCCCGAAGTTTTTGGCCTGCACTCGAATGCCGACATCACCTATCAAATCAATACGGCCAAAGGTATATTGGACACGATTCTCAGTGTACAGCCGAAGGAAGGTGGCTCGCAAGGTGGCGAGAGCAGAGAGAGCATAGTTTACAAGCTCGCCGAGGATATGCTGGTCAAGTTGCCGAAAGAGTACAATTCCTTCGAGGTGAAAGAGGCTTTGCAGAGGATGGGACCTCTGCTACCGATGAACATTTTTCTACGACAAGAAATAGACAGGTACTCGGCTTGTATTCGAAACTTAATAAATGCCTGTGTAAACCTATACTTTCCATTGAGAAAGAAATGAATTTATGAAGAATCGTGAAAAAATTAAAGGATTATGAATGTGCAATAATTTGAATTGTAATACATGTGATTTTGATTAGTGATGATGTATTCGATTATTGCTATTTACAGGATGACAAGAGTAATAAAAGAAGTACGAACTACCTTAACGAATCTCAAATTAGCCATAGACGGGACGATTGTGATGAGTCAAAGTTTGCGCGAGTCACTAGATGCGATGTACGATGCCCGTCTACCCGACAAATGGCTAAGGATTTCATGGGAATCAGCTACACTTGGATTCTGGTTCACCGAGCTTTTGGAAAGAGATGCCCAATTTAGAACATGGTGCAATAATGGACGGCCAAACGTTTTTTGGATGACGGGATTTTTCAACCCCCAAGGATTTTTAACGGCTATGAGACAAGTACGCATATACTTTATAAATTAGTAAAGCTTTATTTACTTATTCAAGTACACTTAAAGCTAAATAACAATGCGTGCAATTTTACATTCTGTTAAAACGGAATGTACATTGTGATGTTTAAATATAATTGTTCATCTTAACTATGAAGGTCTTGCAACATAGTTAATTTAAATATATCTACCTTTAACATACAAATTTCGATACAAAGAACCTTTTTAAATTGATGTCGCTTAGCACTCTTATTAGGCATAAACTGTGATTAATAAAATTTATTTATTTACAATTGAATGCTCCTTTACCATAAACCAGTTAGCCGTTGATCACTGTAAACTCACTTAAATTAAAATTATTTTGATTAAATGTTATTTATACATATTTAAATTTAACTATATCGATTTAATCAGTCAAAAATATTCTGAATTAAAATGTATATAATGTAAAAGTATATTAATTCTTATGTTATCATTTCTAAAACATAAAAAACGACAATGTTCTATTTGAATATCAGAACAAGGTAATCAAGTAATAATTATTTCACAATTCTAGGAAGTAACAAGAGCTCATAAAGGTTGGGCCTTGGACTCTGTAGTTTTACAAAATCTAATAACACGCTATAATAAAGAAGATATTAAAGAACAACCACAGGAAGGTGTTTATGTACATGGATTATTTTTAGAAGGTGCTTCACTAGATCGCAAAACTGGAAAACTTGTTGAGAGTAAACCTAAAGTCCTATATGAACAAATGCCAGTAATTTATATTTATGCAATTAATACGACTGCAGGAAAAGATCCAAAATTATATGAGTGCCCGATATACAGAAAACCACAAAGAACAGATCAAAAATATGTTGGTTCTATTGATTTTGAGACAGATCACAACCCTAGACATTGGACCCTTCGTGGCGTAGCTTTATTATGTGACATCAAATAATTTTGTTGAATTAATATGTATATAAATGTTAAAAATAAATTATTTTTGATTTTAAAATTTTTGAGCAAAGATTGATTGTTGTACAAGTTTTTATAATTTTTTACATTATAAGTATAAAGCTTTTAAAAACTTGAAACGGTTTTTTAATATCACAATTCATATTAATGGTAAGTGCAAACGCTATGCATTGCTCAAGCATTCAAGCTTAAAAATGTTTATAAATAATTAAATAACTAGTTCTTGTGTGAAAAAAATTGGAAAAAGTTTCTTTTATTACCACATAAGAAAGTCCAATCTTTAAGTTAGATTAAAATTAAAGTTCTATAAAAATTACAAATATAATTATGTAACTTCTCATTAACTAACCTGTGAATACTATTTACATTTTTGGTAATAGGATTAGTTATTCTAAAAAAAATTTCATTGATTCAACAACTTTTTCGAAAGCACATAGTTTAGCTTGTGTTTTAGTCTTGCCTACACCGATTTCATGAATATCTGGAGCAGTGTTCAATTGTAAACCGATTATAGTCAAATCTGATGGCATTTGACATTCATATTCATTAATGTAAAATTGTACATCAATTGAGTTCAACGTAGTTTGAAACTCTTGATCCAGCTTCTGAAAACTTTCTCCCTCACATTGATTTTTGCACTCACACACTAAATCAAATAATAATTGTAGTTTTCTTAAAAAATTATTTCGACCTTCTTCATCGAAACGTTCTTTAAACCTTTTATGATAATTAACTATTTTAAGACCCCAATTCACTTTTGATCGGGAGATTGGCACTTCACTTAACTGTGGATATCGAGCCATTGCTATTTGACTTGCCATTTGTTCTTTCCTTTTATTTTCATCATCAATACCATTCAATTGATCATCAGAAACAACACCCATAATACGTTGTACCATTTTTCGAGCTGCTTCATGCTTTGCTTGCTTTTTTGTTGTAGCCGTTCCTTCTTCAACAAAAGTTGATACCAAACATTGGGCAGTAAAAACTCGAGCATGAGGTGGTCCTACATCTCCAGTCTCTTTATATATCGGATCCTCCAAATTATTTGTTGAACACAGATCCTAAACAAATAAAATATTTATAACTATAAATGATTATTGGGTACACCAGCACTATAGCAGTACACCAATATAAAGACATCAGGAACTGAATAAAGTTTACATATTTTAAATAATTACCTGCAATTCACCAATTGCATTACGGAATGGAACATTTGCTGGTGATTTTGGACAAACAGGTAGCGTCATTGGCAGTGGTGTTCTAACTGGCGATTCACAAGGTGTAGCTGGTAACTGTGGTAGTGCGTTATGCTTAGCAATTGTTTCAAGCATTGCTGTTGCAGCTTCATGCTTTGCATCCTTTTTACATCGACCAGTACCACTTGCTGTAAGGCCATCGCATACAACTTGATATGTGAAAATATTTTGATGTGTACCTCCACCATTATGAACTAATTCATAACTTGGAGCTGTTCCTTTCTTCGCCATCATTTCTTGAAGTATCGAAACTGGTGATTTCTTTATATTCATTTTGCTTATTTGAATTTCTTTTCTATAGTTTTTTTCCAATACCTTAAATCAGATAAAGTAAAATAACCTAAAACCGAAATAATATTCAGTACTTTATAAATATTTTCAAGGTTAATCAACAAAATAAGAGGTTATATCTAATAATATATTTTACTTTTTATGAATCACCTATAAATTAAATAAATTTGTGCTAAATTAAAATGTTGGTTAATATTTTACAAAATTTAACCATTATCTATAGATAGCTAATAAATTAATGAAGTTATAAAATATATAATTCTATACACAGTAAATATATAGTTATAACAACGAATATAGACGCTAATATACTTACTTTAAAAAAAATTAAGTACAACAAAGCCAGACGTGAGAAGCGTACTAATAAGTAGTCAACGAAGATTCTCTTTAGATGTTGATCAGACCCGAGACTCTATAGTTTGGTTTTAATTGTTGATTGTTATTTATCACCAACGAATATACGATAAACATTTCTAGCTGCACTGCAGCCTTCCGATAAAGAATACAATTTTTTGCAACAGTGGCAAATTACACGAGTCGTAAATATATAGACCTTTCTATTATCTTTGTTGCCTACAACAATTCCAGAATTGCACGACTGCACCTGACCATGTGCACTGCGGGCGATCGATTGCTTATATATCTATAAAAATGCTGGTGATGCCAATCATCGTCACTGTTATTGGTAGTTTACCTACTTTATATTATGTAAAATGATTTTTCTAGTTCCTTAATATCTATAGTTTTATTGAATTCACTAAGTACTTAAGTACCTTGCTTTTATAAATTGAAAATCGATTTTGTTTTTCGAATTTCAAAAATATAAGTATATATAGCTATAGCCGGCTTCGTCTTGCATGTTTTGTAAATTTGTACCTAAGTAAGTAAATATTTAAGTATAAATTAAATAGATATAAGTAAAGTGAAAAACGTGATATCATGGACCGCCGACCGGTGCTTTTCTGCTTTAAGGCTATATATATATACTTTATATTATACCTACCTATGGTATAGCAGCTAGTATAGCACATAGTAATCAGTATAGCAATAGCAGTACCAACTACCAACAAATGTGTCTAAATTCGTTGGCGTACCCAGTTCGAATAGTTCGATGCATCATTATCATTATAAGAATGTAGAAAATAGGCCGGTAAAAACGAAACCTCCGTTTGTACATTTATAAGATAAAATAAATATACTTGGTATTGTATAATTTAAAATTCAAAGATTATGAAATGCAATATTTCTCATAAAAATATATATGTATCAATCTTATACCAGTATTCACTACTATAGTAGCAAATTAATTTTTTTCTTAAGCTAACCTTAAACTACTGTACATTATTTGTCTGTTTTCTCATCATTTATAACACAAAACTTAAAAATGAGAAATTTTAAAGGCCTTGGCCATTTGGCTAGTTTAATAAGAACTAAGCCTATTTATCCTTCGTTGACTGTAAGAGAATACTCGCATTACTATGTGTGCAATTGTGCTCCAGCTCATCACGTTAAAAAAAGTAACGTAGTTAAAAATCATAATAGGTCTATGTACCGAGAAGAGTTATCTGGTAATATTTTATTATTTAGAAATATTTTTTCTTCAACGATATGCTGTGCTAAGAGTAAAGATCGAGGTGGAGACAAGAAAAAACCAAAACAAGGAAAAGTTGACCTACGTGAGTTAAATGAAGTATTTGATGGTGACGAATTGATGAAAGATATGAATAAGGTTATTGAGGAAATGAAAATGGATTTCGTTAAAAATCTTACTCTTCGCTCCACAACTGGTTCTTTAGAACAACTTCCTGTAAAAGTAGATGGAAAGGAATACCAGATACAAGAGCTTGCACAAATTGCACGTAAACCAAAGACGATTGTATTAAATGTATCTGCTTTTCCTACAGCAATACCTCATATTATTAAAGCCATAGATAAAAGTGGATTGAATATCAATCCTCAGCAAGATGGAACAACTTTATTCCTACCCATTCCTAAGTAATTCTAATAAACTAAAATATTGTTACTTTTTTTTAAATTTTAGTTCATTAATAATTTATTATTTTCTATTTTAGAGTAACGAAAGAACATAGAGAAAATCTTTCTAAAAATGCAAAAGCAATATTTATTCGACACAGGGATGTAATTAAGGATATTAAAGTTAAAGCAATTAAAACAATAAAGAAGAGGACAGATATATCTCAAGATATCATTGCTCGTGTAGTAGATAAAATAGAAAGACTTTGTGCAAATTCTATCAAAGAAGCAGAAATGATTCTAGATTCTAAGCAAAACGAATTGTTAGGATCCAGCAATTGAAAATAATGTTAGCAAAATGTTATTGACCTTGTTTGTTACAATTATTTGTTACAAATTTGTCAAACATTTTATGTTAATAACAGTGAGTGATATGAGATTTTGTAATAACTGTACAGAATTTTCTGTTTTAATATTACACATAATAATTAATTTTGGAATTATATTGATTTATATTTAGCATCTAAATATATTTTTGAAACCGAACAACATTTTTCCATTGAATCGTTTCGATGAACCTCTGTTTTTAATAATCCTATAAAATAAAGTTATACAATTATTCTTCAAACATGTGTACTCATAAGACTGTAAAAATTAAGATTAAAGATATATTTTGACAATGTTAAATGCTGCATTGATTGTTTTTACAGTTACATTGTAAATTATTGTTCCAATTTACATTTTAATGAAACTAAGTTGATCCTTATAGTTCTAAGCTGATAAGAACTCTTGAACAGGATCATATTTGTTCTAATTGTTCGTGCTTAGCTTATTTTTCAAAATTGAAGATCAAAATATTTGGTATTAATTAAATATAATTCCAGAATATTTAATTTTTTTTTAAGTTTCATCTTTATCATATTGGTTTTTTACATAAATAAATTTATTGTTATCAGTATTTATGAATTATTTATCTTTATATCTTTATTTAAAGAAGTACTCAAAGCATCTCCGTACAAAAGTTTTAATAACATAAAAAGTAAATTTCATTATAAAACGTTTTATTGTACAGTAATGATTATAAAACATATTTACATAATACTCATTTATACATGATTTTGCTTAACTTTGATTATCATCAGGCTTTTTGTTCGTGTATTCAGTGATAGCGTTGCACAGCGCTGTAGCAGCCTTTCCAATCGTTTCAGCACTATGAAAAGCAATACTGACCCTAATGTAATTTTTGGATTCGCCGAGATTGGAAAATCTAGCTCCAGGTATAGCCGTCACTTTGTATACCTCCTGGCACCACGTCAAAAATGGAATTGCATCGAAAGCTTTAAAATAAAAAGGATATATTTCTTATACTCAGAGAAGATTTAACGAAAATCATTCGGCACAATTAATTATATATTTCGATACTGTGAAAAAAAGGAAAACAATTACTTTCTGGAAGTTTAATCCAAACGAAATAGCCACCTTCGGGATGGCGGTACGAACAACTCGGTGGTAGATGTTTGTCTAGTGCATCGCAAAGGGCTTTCATTCTTTCCTGTCAAATAGGTACGACTCTATTATTAGTAAATCATAGATGACTTACTCGAATTATTGTAATTTGAGTATGGAATACTTAATAATAGTATTCAGATCATAATTCATAGATAAATGAGTTTTTATGTTGGTATCAGTATCAAAACAAATATGAAATAGCATCAATATAAGTAATCGACGAACCCTGTAAGTTTTGATCAAATTATCCAGATATTCATCCTCCAACTTCAAATGTAGTAGACTCGCGACCAATCCAGAAACATAGTGATTGACGGCTCCGCCACTTTTTAAAATACCTCTGAATTAAACGGTTGCAGACGTATATACAATTCAAAATAAAGCATATCTCTTAGTAAATCTGTAATGACTCACGATTCTTTCAAGATATTGGCAACTCTTGGGCCGCACTCGATCCAACCGACGCGTATGGCTGGCGAGAGAATTTTCGAGAACGAGCCGTTCGAAATGACATTTCCACCTTGAAAATCAGGATCCGCAGGATTGTCGTAGTTGAACAGCCTATGCGGTGGATATTCAGCCTCGTAGTGAAGCAAGTTGTACACGTCGTCGCAAACTACTGCGAACGAATTTTCACGCGCCATTTTGACCAATCTTTTGGATATTTCTGCAATGAAAGGTGAACAAATATAACATTGTTATAGGTGGTGGCAGTTTTTAGAAAGAGATTAATTTTGAGTTCGATGTATTTACCGGGCGATAACGTCATTCCAGTTGGATTGTGAAAAGTTGGCACTGTGTAATACATGGCCCAGAAGATTTTATCGTTTCCAACTGTGTAATGTTTTTCTTTCTCTTGTTCTACCAGTTTTTCCAAAGCATCCAAATCGACTACATCATCTATCATTGGCACTGCAAATATTTCAAAAGTAGTTAATAAGTAAACTTATTATTCAGATTTTCCTTCCATTTGTAAACACAAATGTTTTATTATTATATGAAACAAACCTGAGATCACTCGTTTCATTGGGAACTGCTTAAAAGCGTCAAGAGCAATCATGTAAGTGACCTCATCCACAAAGATAACGCCATTTGGTGCCATAACACTTGTGAGTATTAGTTGAAGTCCGTGGCTTGCTCCGCAGGTCAAAACCAAATTTTCGCGTGCCACCGGATCCCCGTAGCGACGCGTCAAAAATTTCGCTAACTCTTCGCGACATTCCCATAGTCCTGCGGTTATGCCATACTGAAATAAATAGTACTTGCCTTCTTTCTCTTCTTCTTCCTGTTACAAATAACAATTATATTTTTTTATTTATTTTTTTTTCGAGTAAACATCATATACTCACACATTACAGTTCTTTAATAATAATTATTCAATTGTAATTCTAAATTATTTGAATCGATGGAAAAATTATTTAGTCTATAGTTTAAACAGTTTTATAAATTCTGTTAAAAAATCTTTTTTTTCTTATAATCGTAATTAACCGTATAATCTTATTTTTATTGCAATGCTATTTATATCGGCGACAAATTATTAGAAAAAAATTAAAAAAAGGAAATTGAATTCAATAATATTGTTCATTGGTGTAAAGAATTTATTGATCGTGATAGAATACAATAGCAAAACGTTTTTTATTGTCAATTTTGCAAAATGCTATTGTATTCCATGACGATCAATAAATTCTTTACACCAATGTGTTAAATATTAAAGGAATAATAAAGTCATCAATTTATTATCAATATATTCTTACTTAATTCAAAATGTCGAATTTTATTCATTTAAGCGTCCTCAATATCGTTTTAGCAAAAGGTATGCAGTGGTTTATTGCACGTTTATTTACGTTTATATACGTCCGTATTGATACTCGAGCCAATACGCAGTTATTTATTTAACCGGTCTCAGTTATACTTACCCATTCAAAGGATATACAGTCACTATTCTAAAAATGGTTTATTTGACACATTTTAAATCTTCAATTGTCTTAATTAATCATCCTTTTAATTTTTATATGCGTGTATTATTTTTCGTGTACATTTATAGTAGTCCATAAGTATTCAATTTTAAAAACTGATAGAAAAATGTAAAAAATATTTGTAATTTAAATACGTCTTATTGTACACGTTGATTGTCTACTGATGTTTATAATGATAAAATTTTCATCTTTCACGTCAATCCAAAAACTCGATGTTTTTCAATGCAAGTTTCCTGTATGCCATTAAATTACATAAGTTTCAGGAATACTTTCCTCATTGTCATTAACGCTGTACATCTTTTACATCTTTCATCAGAGACTATTCCAAATATTTCAAATGAGAATCATGATTTCTTCTTTTGGATATACTAGGTAAATGACCCAGTGACTGGACACGACTAGTGAATGGACAACACTAGTATCTGGAAGCGTTCGACCAATCACAACCAAGGAAATCGTCCAGACACTAGGGGTGTCTAATCACTAGTACATGTTCTTAAGTGTCCACTCACTGGGTCTTTTAATCTTTCCAAGTGAACTACATTCTACAGTGCTCTAGATAAACATCAAACTTTCACATTCAGTTCGATCGTGCATAGAAATTTTTAACCCCGGTATTTTATTTTTGTTCATAATTTATATAAAACCTCACTCGGATAATACAACAATAAGTGAATTACCAATCTGTGCTTGGTAGCCTTGGCCAATAAACTGCTGCACTGCTTGAGCAAATCGGGACCAGGTGCACCGACAGATAGGTTGACAACATTCGTATT
The DNA here is from genome assembly GCA_900490025.1 of Megastigmus dorsalis. Lineage (NCBI taxonomy): Eukaryota > Metazoa > Arthropoda > Insecta > Hymenoptera > Megastigmidae > Megastigmus > Megastigmus dorsalis. Next base: position 63,298 of record UELU01145728.1, read on the forward strand.
GTAAACGTTGAACGCCTGATTGTTGTCGAACAGGTGACGCAGATACGGATCCTCGATTCCGGTCGTCATGTCTTGAATACTGCAGCGACTGTGATATACGAGAGCATACAACGTTATGTTATTAGCGAGGCATACGCGAACAGACACTGATCATTGCGTTCCCCTTCCCGGGAGTTTAATCACTATAGGTCTAAGTGTATACGTGTGGTTTAGCAGCTCGCGTAAGGAAACAATGTGATCCGAAAGCGTCGCTAGATGTCGTGCGCTTAACTGGTATATCGTTATGCAAGCACTTGTCGCTCTCGACGAGCTTAATTGAGTTTTCGCTTTTTTTGATAAATTCGGTAAACAGTCGGGACATCGCGTATAACGAAGAGAGCAATGTGAACAAAAGTTATATGTAGTATTCGCGACGCGCGAGTCGAGAGAAAGAAAAGTAAATGATTTAAGTAGAACGAGTCGTTATATATGGGGCGAAATGTTTTGTACTTTTTAAATCTACTGTGCAATTAGCGAGTTGTTCTTTTTTTTTCGTGACTTTCTGCAAACGAAACAAAATAATCTTTCTATAAATATTTACATTAACTTTATTATTCTTTTGCAATACAAACTATAAACAGCTGCAAATCATTTTACTTAATGCATTGGACATTATCTTATCGGGACGAACAATACGATGCTTTATAATGTGTTTTATTGTTATATACTTATCACGGTGTATATTTATAGATTCATTGAATATGTTATAACAAAGAGTTTGTTGTGCTACAATTGTAATGTCAACTTTGAGGTTGTATTACTTTGTATGCTTCTTAAACAAATATTTTGTATACACAATTGTACAATTATATATGATCCAATATGTTCCAAATGTTTAAATCGTTATTTGGAATAAAGATAATTTATCCTTTGTTCAATAATGAATTTTTTCACTTTGAATACTTAAAATATAAAAAATAAATTGTTGATTAAATTGTAGGCCTCCTCTTTTCCATTATAAACTAATTACAGGAACGTGAAAAACATTTGTAAATATTTATCTCTTACTGATAAAATAAGCTCAATTAATTATATTAACTAAATAAATAGAATTTATCGATCGTCATGGAACACAAGAAATTTATACTCATAACTAATATTGTAAGGTGCACTGCTTAATACATAATATACAGTTTCTTAATACCTTACGTATAGAGTGAAAGGGTACAATAGTAGTTATGAGTATAAATTTCTTGTGTTCTATGACGATCGATAAATTCTACTTATTTTGAAACCTTTAAGAACGATAGAGTAATTTTCATATTATATTAACTAGTTTATTCACTGAAATTTTACGTACCTAATATTTAAATTCTAGTAATGTATGAACTTTAACTTTTTCGCTATTACAAACAATTAACTCACAACGAGTACTATAGACTTTCAAGTCCCAAAGAATTTTTTTCAAAAAACTCATACCAGCCTCTAATTAACGTTTACCATAAGTTATATTATTCAATAAAAAGAATAGACTGCAACTAAAAGTCGATACGTCAAATTGTTTCATTAGCTGTAGCTGGAGTATTTAGTCCACGTCTAACTCGCTCTAATAGATTTACTCGAAACGTTTCACAACCGGCGTGCGTATATCAACCGTGGATGTCGTGCACTTTCGATTTTTGGCCAACTTATCGGTCATTCGATTTTTCATTCCCGCGCTTATCGCCTATATACTCCTAACGATCCCAGTTACGGTTCACCGCGCGTACATACTCGCACAATCTCGCGCACGCATTCCACGACAAATTCATATAGACGAAAAAGTCAAAACATACTTATGCTCGGTTCCTCATACCTACTGTCCTGCCTCGACAGCGAGTCGTGACGCGCCAAACTAAATTTTCGACTAACAACAAGGGCTCCACGAGGACGTAACTCAACCGGAACTTTTCTCAGTAGTCGCGGCGATATTCTCTCGATAATGTGTACGACTGCCATTGCCAAGAGGAGAGCACGAGATATGGTCGGCCAAACCCCGAGACATGTCACACGCAGACTCCGGCCGCGAGCCACCGTTTTATGTACTACGGGCTCTTTAACTCGTAGCGCAAGTTTTCGTGCTGCGCTGCGCGCGGCCTATCATCAAGTTCACACCGTACGCCACAATCTTTCTCTCTTTTCTGCGCGCCTTCTCGACTGCGCGGATCCGAAGCGCTCCGCAGATAAGCCGTCGCACTTTTTTTTTCCTTTGCCGTTTGTTTTTTTTTGTCGTTCGCGCGCGAGTCAGAGGGAAAGCCGCTGATGTAGTTTCTGCCGCCACGGAGATTGTATACCATACGTGTATTATTGGCGATGCGCTGCGCGATACATTGTGTAAGAGAGCCGCGTGGACTTTGACGGAGGCGCGGCTCGAAACTGATTTACGACTGCATACGCCCGATTATATTTACTTATATATAGGACCTCTTTGTTTACAATACGCGATCTTGCACTTTGCTTCCCTCGCGACGGGGTTCGACGCTTGAGTTATTGGCTTTCCCTCTTTCTTTTTTTTCCCCTTTCCTTCTTTCGCTCGCAGATGATTATTCATCGAGTTTCAGCGATTGTTGGGAGGCCGCGCGGTGCTATTATCTTGAACGCGGCGATACTTGTTTTCGAGCCGGGACTTTTGTCGAATTTTCAGCTCTGCGAGACATCGCAATTTAGTATTTTTTCGTTGATTAAGGATACGGGCGGTAGCTTGTTTTTTTTATCAGAATCAAAATACACTGTCAGCCATAACAACTAATTTATAAAGTTAACAAATGTAATGAACTGGAGTAATCTGATATTTTAATTAATGCTATGCTAAAAGGGGGTATAATTGACGTCAAATATGCGCGAAAAAACTGATCGTCTCAATATTTCCTGCATTTGTCAAATCATTTCCTTTTTGTTAAATAGCTCTAGCATATAAGATAAAATTAGAACTTGTAGCTATAGATTAGCCATAATCAGATGTAGAGTTCAAATTAGAACGAGATTGATAAATTTTATTATAGAACAATATTATAGGTCCAGAATGACAGTAGATTATCGTGAAAGAATTGCTTGGATTGTGGTGTCGAGTGAATTTCAAAAGATAAGACAATTTTATAAAATATTATGATATCTACAATCAATGCATTATGCAGTTCTTTTTACGAATTTCTTTGTTTTATAATTACGCACAATAAATGCGTGTAATCAATTACATTGGCTTATTACGGATTATAATGGTCTGGACATTCGCGGATGTTATCTACTTCGGTTTTAGATAACACTTGCTATTGTATATAAGTTGTTCAAATGAGATTACTTAATTTTTTATATTTTACATTTCTTTTAATAAGATGACTCTTACCATAATAAAATTAAATACTTGAAAGCATGTCATCTATTTATAAATTAAGTTTTCGGTGTTTAAAAAATAAAATTAAAATAAATTTAAATGTTCAGATGTAAAATGAAATAATATTCGAGGTATAAGGTTGGGGAATAAAGGTGAAAGAATACCATTGCAATTTAAGAATGTTGATTTTTCATTTATTACAATACTTTGTAACGATATATGATATAATATAAAGATCTATAAAGTCTATGTCCACAACCGAATGACAAACGTATAAATTCCTTTATCTACAGTCTTTCGCGACAGTCGATCGGTGTTTCTTTTTATTTTTACAATGTACAATTTGTCGCAAGCATCAGTTGATTTGTTGCGAATGCAAAAAATCTATAGTTGAAAGAATGAGAATTTCATAGGCCGCAGACGAAACGTGAACCTTACGATTTTTCTTGCATTACTCGGTGCTGGTCTCTCTAGCAGAATGTAAGGCCATATATATTTATAATATTTATATATTTATTCTCGTATTTTACAAATTCAAAGTGTAATAAAAATAATAGACGTAAAATAATAGTAATATATAATAATAATAATCGTAGCGATTGTAGTAATAATAGTACTAATAATTAGTAACACTTAAAGTAATTTACACAATAGATATTGACTTACATAAGGTATTTCGTGTCTCGGATCTTCAAAAAGTGCATTTGTTCTGTCATGTATTTTTTTTTTTTTTTCAATAAATATGATTCTAATTTATAAAAATACTAAATCAATATATAACAGTTATAAAATGAAAAATTGTAAAAATTGTAAAAATTGTTAATGAATAATATTGTATAATTTTAAAAATTCAGATCACGAAAATTCTTATTTAAGGTAAATATTTATTGCCGTATTGTCAAACATGCCTCTTTCAAATTTTATTGAGATAAGATTATAAATTTTGTTCTTAACGTTTTGGATTTTCGTTTCTTCAATGTTCTGTACAAAATGGCACATCCTACCCTATATAACCACTTAGGCGATATACATTACGTGTGGTAACGTAACATATTTTTTGTGCCCATAATTAACTAGTTGATTCAAGTACTTTCGTTCTACAATAGGTAGCATTTTATTTAAAAAACTAAATTATCTATGTACATTCGAGTTTTTATAGTAATAATGCAATAAACGTTAACATTTTTTTCATGGAAAAACCGCATAGGCCCAATTTCATTGGTCCGCTAAAAAATACGATGGCATATGATGCAGGCATTTAATTTTCGTTTATTTGTTCATGATTTCTTTTTTATAGAAAAAGTAGAAAATTTAACGATCAGATTTAAAATTACAGAGAGAGCCAGTAATATAGTTTAATTTTTAAGTAGAATCAGTTTTTCTTCGAACTTTTTACAATTAAATTTTCCTTACTTTAATTGACGAACACGGAAGCTTGAGAAATTATTCAGGTCTTTCACGATAGGCATATAGGCACAAGCACCCCTTATTACTTTAGTAAAGGCACTTTTATCATGTATATTTTTATCTTACATACATAGAAGGAACGACTGTAACCCTAACAGTAATAATTGGGGTGGTAACATGGAAAATACTCCTATTGCAACTACTTTCAATAGTTTGTGCAAGATTGACCTACAATTTTTTTTGTATCATAAGAAGAACCTTAACATGACAAATTAATTTTTTATTAAAAAACATATTTTATTGCAATATGTTTAAGTAAAGAAAACAAGAAACAAAGTAACAAAAGGTGCAAATGACCGATTTAAAGTAAAGATAAACGCGTTCGTCGAGTAGTGCATTGCGACCACGTTGCAAGTAAAGAAAAAAAATCAAGGAAAATCACGATCATATATTTTTAAGTGTTCTCGAAGGATAGAATCTTTTTTATCACAGTCATCGGCGACAACGAAACTTACGTTCAAATTCGTTCAACCGAATATAAAATTCGCTTTTATTAAAAAAAAAAAAAAAAAAAAAAACAGATCGAGATTGCACGATCGGTGTATAAAACATTTGTCATTCCATTTGCAGATAAATTTTTTCCTTCTCTTTCATTTACGCGTAAATCCTAATAAAACAACGACTTACTCTTTACTTATTTTCTTCTGTAAACTAGATTTACATACAATATAATGTATATATACGCGCTAGTACTTAAATTACAAATATGAGTTACAATTATTTACAAGCCACATTGATAATGGCACATTAAGAATATATTTGCACTACAGTTCATTGTGTATCGCCGGCACGAACGACATATATCGACGTATATTTTATTTTCAATAGTCTAATCGATATTGTCGTAAATGCAAGCTCATTTGTTTATATATAATTCTTTTCGTTTATCTTAATAGATTTCTTGATTCGTCCATTCGCTCATTCCCATTTGCACACTCGTTCACGATACATTCGTGTCATTAAGTTATGATCACAATCAAACACGGCGCGCTTTTATTTATTCAGGAAATCTCTAAGTACTGCGAAGTGTCCTTCAAAAAAATAACGAGACGTCACTCATTTAAAGAAAAGAAAAACTTAATAAAAATACGCTTTGAGCAATAAGTAATTTCTGAAATTTTCAATTGCTACTTGCAAACGTTTTTTTACGAAAACGTGAAATCGTCCAAATTGACTTTAATCTTTAGTCGAAGATTAAACTTCCATGAAGACTCCAATAAACTCTTGCGAAACATACAAATTTATATTTTATTGGGTCGCATGTTTCATTTTTTGTGGTCCATGATAACAAATATATATTTTGCCATAAATCTATGAGTGAATCATTAAATATTAATGATTATCATAGTAATGGGGGATAATACTACAGAAGTCCCCATGTTCCTGCCTTACTCTAAATTATTCTTAGAATAAGACTTTTACGTACTTTACAATACAACAAATGTAACAAAAAAATTCTAAATAAAAGCAAAATCTTCAACTAAAGATCAATTACAATTTATATTTTAAATTGATGGACTAAAACCGTTTACTTTACATAACCGTACCTATACACATATAATCGTTTAGTCACCGGTCGTACAGACCCCGCGCTGTCGATGTACTTTTATTTACTTTTTATTTACGAGATCCAAAGTGTCGATATTAAACACGAGTAGTTGAGTTTCGTAAACCCGCTTCGTTAATTTCGAAAAGTCACTCGGAGTCCCACACTCCGCGAAAGTCACGCGACCTCCTTTCATTTTTTCGTCAAAGTCCAAGTCGGGAAACTCAGTCACTCACAATACATAACACGCATTTACGGCAGCCTCTTAGCGATCGGCATAATATCCAAATCAGACCGTCGTCTCATTCTTCCTGAGGGGCTTTAACGGCTGGAGTTCACGCTCGAGCCTATCGAAGTCGTTGTAGTACTCGTGATCCGACTCCTCCTCGGAGCTTCGTTGTCGGAGCTGCGAGACACCGCCAAAGGCACCGTTCGTCAACACCTTGTCCACCTGATTCGGCGTCGTGGGAATGCCGAGTGGCTGGGGCGTCAGCGGACCGTCGTCCTGCGACATTATGTACTCCGGATTGTCGAGGGACGTCTTGCCTGGGATCGTCAGGAAGTCCGGATATTGACGGTAACCATTGTTCAAACGCTTCGATACACTCGCTACGACATCTGAGACAGAAAATGTGTTTTGATTAATTATAAATTCTTTGTAACTTGATCCCTGATACAGCATCATCAATCTTGTTCTATATTTATTAAATCGATGCTTGGAAAAGATTATTCTTACCGGCAGGATTATCGCCAATTAGATCCATGTACTGGGTCTTGGTGGTGGGAAGCTGAGGCGATGGCATCAAGTAGTCATCTTCGTCGATCGGAAGATCCAGTTTCACACCGCCAACCTGGGCTTGCTGATGTACCGCAGTTTCTGATATGAAGCCGTCATCTGTCACGTCACAATCTGATAAATTAACGCGTTGATTTTTTTGTTTTATTATGCACGTTTCATCATTTTACAAGAGTTCAAAAGGCGAGGTAGTCTTATACAGGGCAGAGACTTTAAAGAGAAAACTATTTTCCAAAAAGAAAGTAAACGTGCAAGAAAAATAAAATCTACCGTGCGCAAAAGTGTATACAAAGGTATGACTCACCTCTGACTCCGACCATCTTGAGGGGATCCGAGCAGTACCTCGAGCTGCTCGTATCGGATCCAGCAGCTCCAATATGCTGACCGCAATGGCCATTCGGATGCGCGTAATGCGACCTCTGCAGCGAGTTGGTCGGATCGTGACTGGTCCCGCTGACACCGGCGCCGTTCGCATTGTTGTTGGCGAAGTTGTTGCCGTGGACGAGGGAAGCGCCGTACCTCAGCAGCTCGCGATCCCAGTTCTGCTGGTTCTGCGGTGTCGGCGAGTCCGTACTGAGCGACGTGCCGTTAGGCCAGCAAGTTTTGACTGGTGTGCTGGGCGGCGATGAGCCCGACGTACTGTTGGACAAGAGATTCGGTGGCAAGGGCGCGCGGCACTTGGGCTGCAGGTACTCGTCCGCCTCGACTAGAGCCTCTGGACCGTCCATTGCCGAGGCCAAGTTGCGGATCATCTCCTTTTCGTCCTGAACAAATGAAAGGATTCGTTGTATTTATTTAAAATGTTGAGTTTCGAGAAAGAAAATTTGGAAAGGTTCAATGAAATCGGCTCGTGTACGAGTCCTTACCTGCAGCGAATAAGAGGGCAGTCTCATGTACTTGTCGCCCTTGATAGCGAGATATCTACCGGGATCCCGCGACATCTTGGCAAAGTCCTCGGCGAGTTCCTTAAAGCTAGGCCTCGACTCCGCGTCCAGCATCCAACACTTGATCATGATCATGTAAACGTCGATTGTGCAGATCTGGGGCTGCGGCAGTCTTTCGCCCTTCTCGAGCAGCTCGGGAACGTTCCTCGCTGGCACGTTCTCGTAGGGTCTGCCACCGTAGGTCAGCACCTCCCAGATCGTCACCCCGAAAGCCCACACGTCGGACTTGTGGGTGAATATCCTGTGCTGGATGCACTCGAGTGCCAGCCACTTGATCGGCATCTTGCCACCCGCTGCCTTGTACTGTTCCTCGTTGATGTCGAGCAGCTTGGCCAGACCAAAGTCCGTGATCTTGACGCAATTGCCAGTTTGCACGAGGACGTTTCTCGCCGCCAAGTCGCGGTGCACGAGCCTACGCTCCTCTAGATAGGCCATACCGCGCGCTATCTGCGTGCACCAGTTCAGCAGTGGCTTGGAGCCGATCTTGTCCTTGTTGTTTCTGACAAAGTCCAACAGACAGCCCAGAGGCATGAGTTGCGTCACCAGCATCATCTGCGAGGTCATACAGACAGCCAAGAGTTGGAGGAGGTTCGGGTGCTCCACCGAGGCCATGATGTAAGCCTCGTCCAGGAACTCCTTGGAGGTATTGGCACCGGTGCCCTCGTGCAGGACTTTGATGGCCACGGGAATCTTGACGTTCTCGCCTTCCGGTACCCAGACACCTTTGTATACGTTTCCAAAGGCACCGTAGCCCAGGATTCCTCCCTTCCTCATCTCCTCTTCCTTAATGATCCTCAGCTTGGCGAGATTAGGTTTCACTCCGGTTGGCCTCAATGGCTCGTTATCGTCGAGACCAGTCAGTGCCATCGTCATTTTCACGGTGTTCTCTTTGGCCTTGACTCGCAAACGCCATTGATACATGAGGAAGCCAGCGAAGAACAGGAAGATTATGACGATTATGCCAACACCACCTAGGATGGCCGGTTGAAGTTCAGGGTCGTACTGGAGGCCGAAGCCGACTAGTTCCTGAGAGCAGTAGAGCTCGCTATCGCCACCCGCGAACATTTTGTGCGGATATTCCGGTGGACAAGCGTCTGTGCAGTTGAAGGCTGTCGTGTTATCATTAGGATCTCCACCCTCCTAAAAAAAACAGATTAAATTGTTATTTGGTTGGATTAAATAAAATCTATTTGGCATCAAACTTGAATATGTTAATATAGAATTTGGTAATCTGATAAATAGAAGGAATAAACGGGAATGAAACTTACGACATAGAACTTGACGTTTCTACACTTGTAGCACTGATTGGATCCAGTACCGTAACAGCCTCTGCATTCGGGATAGCACGGGATGCAATTCTGGGTATCGGGTTCGACGAAGTGATCGGCTGGACATTCTTCTTCGCAGTGCTCGCCTCGTTTGAACTTCACGCACTGCTGGCAGACCTGCTCGTGAGTACCGAAGCCCGTGCACTTCTTGCAGTGCGCGTGACATTGTCGACATACGGCTTTTCCTGCAAGGGGCTTCAGAGCTCCCTGTTCCTGAGGACTTACCCATTCGTAGTAATGACCTGAAAGTACATTAAGTTGTTATTTGAAATATGATTTATCTGAAATTTCGTTTTGCCAATTACGAATGCATTTTCAAAACAAAGAAAAAAAAAATTTTGAGCGATAGTTATTGGCCTTGTTTTTTTTTTGTGGCCATAGAACAGGTATGATTTACTTTTAAAATTGTATTTCAAGATTAAGTGCTTCGATACATAGCTTTAAAAAGTTGTTGAGCAAGATTGCATTCCAAATGCTAACCCAAGCATGAAGTGGCTATATTTATACAATAAATTATGGCTTTTTACGGCAAACTGGATTAATTTTTTAACATCTTAATGGACTACTGGGCCTTATCTATTCTACTTTCAACGAAAAAAACTTGAAAATTTTTTATCTCTCAGCTATTTCTAATTATCAACTATCACCAAATTTAAATATAATTTTCCCGTTACGAATGAAAGTATCAAAAAAGCAGCGTACCGTCAGGACAGGGTTCTTTCTTCTGCAAGCATCCCTCGGGTACGTGTTTGCCGTTCATGATTGCCTTCTCGCAGCTGTGGCAGCCATTAGGACCGATGTTGTTCTCCGGGCCTTCGCAGCCACCCACGCAGTTCTCATGGCAATGGCGACACTGGCCGTTATCGTTGTACTTGGACGAGGGACACTCGGGTACGCAGTAGGGACCGTCGCGCACGTTCTTGCAGGTCTTGCAGTGCTCTGGATTTGGACCTGTGCAGGTGCCGTTACACTCCTCGTGACATGGCTTACAGTTCTGACCATCGGCTTGATAGATTCTGAAATGCGCAAAGGAAATGTTTAGTTTTCTCAGCGCGAAAAAAGTCTCGGACAGCGGGAGAACAATTAAAGAAGCTAAAAATAAGAAACATCGCCTAAATAAGATAAATAACGATGATAGAGCTTGGAATGGATTACCTTACAGCCAACTTCTGAGTAGGCATTGACAGTGAAAGCTAATTAGAAAGTGACTTGTTGATTTTGTAATGTTACAAAATAGAAAGAAATGCTTGTTCGCGACACTCACCCTGGTGAATTGCAGTCTTTTATACACACGCTCTCCAGAATGAAGTTCTTGCAGGATAGACACTGATCAGGACCTGGACCCCAGCAACCTTCCTTGGAACACTGCTCGTCGCACACCAAAGCCTCTTTGACTGTAAATAAGTAAAAGTTAAAAGTTAGTTACATTCAACAAAGCTTTTTAGGACATGTTCGATCGTTAATCCACAAAGGACACTCACTGCAATCAGTTTCGTTCTTATTGTTCGACAGCAAACTCTCGTGCTCGGGTGACTTCCTGATCTTGTCCCAATTGATAGTTCCCGCGTAGCAGAGGTTCTTGTTCTCCAGAATAGCCACAGATCCCGAATTGATCTTTCTGAGGGAATTCAGTCCCAGCGACACCAGCGAGGTCTTCACGATGTACAGACTCGCAAAGTACTCGGTCAGCGTCCTACCCCCGATGACCTCCAAATTCCTGAAGTACGAGAGGTTCTTGAAATCCTTATGATCGCCCTGTATGTTCAAGAAGCCCGTGATCTCCTTCAGTGTACTGAAGACTTCGAGCTTGTCGGGATGCATGGCGTCGTAGCGCGAGCCGAACGAAAAGTTGGAGTATATGTGCTGATAGCCCTTGAAGCTCTGATCTAGAATACTGATCGAGCCCTCGATTATCGTGCAGTCCTTGAAGCTGTCTATGTTGCCCGAGTGAACTTCCGTGACACCTTGACAGGTTTTGGGACAGGGTCCCTCGCAAGGTACGCACTCCCCGTTCTGTGCTTTCTTCTTCGGTGGACAGGAGCGCACACAGGCCCCGCTATCTTTGAGGAGATGCTTAGGACACTTGCGCACGCAGGTCGCACCGTACGCGTACTTCCCGTCCGGATTCGCTTCCCACGAATACGTCGTCGGATTGTACCTACAAAGAAACGTTAATTACACGATGCTCGAACTCCTTGAGAGATAGGTGACAGTCAGTTGCATGAAAGACCGCTTACTTTTGCATCGGCGGACACTCCTGGGTACAGACGCCATCGTCGTAGAAGTTCTTGCAGGCCAAGCAGTCGCTCTGTTTGGGTCCGGTGCAGCCACCCGCGCAGAACAAGTGACAGCACTCGCGTGGATTTGGCCCGAAGCAACGACCCTGCCAACACTGGGGCGAACAGTTGGTCTTGGAGAAGCGCTGGCAGTTGTCGGGACCGTCGCCCCAGCAGCCCTGCTCGCAACTCTTGTCGCACTCGGGACAGGCGCGCTCGGGCGACGTGAAGTTGTAGACGAAGGAGTAGCGGCGATTCGGCCCGGTTATTATTTCGTCCCAGTTGATCGTCTTGATGTGGCACAGGTTGTAGTTGTTGTACATGCCCACGCTGCCGTTGAGGATGTCTGGTGGGATGAGGGATGCGTTTTTTTTTTTATTAATACACTGTCAATGGTGTTGTCAATGATTTAAATTATGAAAAGAAAGAGAAAGTACAATTCTTTTACCTAGAATTTTTTATAATATAGTCATTGTATTTTTTTTTTAGAAAAAAGATCTTCAACTAAACTAGAGCGAGTCTGTATAATGGAAAAGAACTAGGCTCATTGGCTAAGAATTTTATGTGCATTTAAAAAAAGTGTAACAAAAGTTCTCGGCCCACGTATATTTGCTGATTCAAGAAGCAGAAATCCAGTTAAAGCAGGAAGCGCTATTCATCTGACATCGCCATTACAATTTCATATATTCCAATGGCCGCGGATCCCTGGAATTCAGGTTAACGAGAAAAAAAGTTCCGAACAACTTACCCCTGAGTGCAGGCATCTCGAGATTGTGCATCTGACACATGGTGACGAACAGTGCGAACTCGTCCTCGTGTATGTTGAGCTTGAACAGCGTCCTGCCCCGTATGATCTGTAGCCTCGGCAACACGATCTTGTGCACGTCGACATGGCTGATGAGGACGTAGCCGGTGACCTCGCGTATGTACTGCAGGAAGCTGAGATCGAAGGTGTTGTCCTGGAGCCAGGTGATCTCGAGATTTCCGTCCACGTACGTGCAGTTGGTGTAGCGGTCGCGCAGGTTCCGGTAGTGGTGCTGCTTGTTCGACGGCACGGACAGACGGCCGTTCGTTCCGATGCAGACTGTAAGCAGAAATGAATGGTTTGATGGTTTAGTTGATTATTTGGCTTGGGATTCTGTGCGAAATAATACAATAATACGTTCCGAATGTTTCAAACGGGGACTTTTAATCTTGTTCTTTATAAAAATGTGATGCTTGTTTACAGGTTCGACATATCTCTTTCGATAATGCCATAAATGGAAAGTCCCTATTTCTCTCCCATCTTACACAGCCATAAACATAACCTACTAAACTCTCACCGAAGCCGACTGTCTCTCTCTCACAATACAAAACGCCGAATCGCAGAGCGGAGGCTCGGCTGTTCCCTCATTAATTTCCCTATTCTCGTCGACGATCCTAATTAGGAAATGCTCTCGGGACCAGGCACCAGGCGCGCGCCGCACACACTCGCGCACAACTGGTTGCACTGCGCTTATACCCAACGGGAGATAAGTGCTTATGTTCGCTGGGTTCTCCTATATAGGTAAGTATAATCGGTAGGTATATGTAAATATATGGATTTCCGGATCCGATGCCGAGTGTACTTATTAAAAGATTTGTTGAGAAAAAAATCGTTTATTTTAAATTTAATACAGTTCGTTCGATTATCTGGACTATTTTAGTACTGAAACAAAAGAGAGTCAATGGAGTTTTCCAAAACGAAAGATTGAGTAAATCTCTGCATGTAACGGGAAAAAACGAGAAACAAGATGGAAACAAAAGTAAGAGAGAAACATTGTAGCAACTGCTGCCGCTGCGCTAGAGAGACCGGAAAAACAAGGAAGGACAGAGGGAAAAGCACACACACGCACACGGAGAAGAAAAGGACACGATAAAGCGAGATAAAGTAATGGAAACTCCGGACCCACTCACCTCGACTCTCTCTCTCTCACTCGCGTGAGATGTACCTCTATAGATAGCCTCTTTCTAGGCCTAAAGATTTCTCTGTCTCTCTCTTTCTGTGTGTATACGTAGGATACAGTTGTATACACACACACACACACACACACACACACACACACACAATAATACGCGGTGAGCGGAGGAAACCAAGTGGGCGAACCACTTCCATAAGAGCGTCTCGCGCACAGCGCAGACACGCGCGTCCTGCGTTGTGCAATCATGGTCCTAAAGCTCGCGCGCGGCACAATATCATCATATATAATACGACTCGTCTGAATTCTCCCCTTATGAATAATAATTGTCGTTTCTTCTCGCAGGCGGCCTATACAGTCTATGACTCGCTCGTTAATTAACTATACTCGCGGCTGATTAACGTCCGCGCGAGGATCAACAATTGCGATTAAACAATAATGACGTGGAAATTGACTCATTAGTTTAATTGGTCGCCATATTAACGCTGGGACTATTCCGCGATAGTGCATTATACGTATGCATATTAGAGCAGCTTTTTGGTCAGTAGTTCCGCACGCTCTAATAGCAGTAAAACTCGTAGAGCAAGCGGCTCATTTATTTTCGTTGATCGCGCGAAACGGTGTGAACGAGTCCCGCACTCCATACAAACACACACACACACACACACTCGCGCGATAATGGGACTTTCGGTCTACGATTCTCGTAAAGTTGCGAGTCCCGGTGCTGTACTCGTATTTATATAGCAGCTCTGACCCCTCGTGCGCGCGAGAACGCTAACGAGAACGAGATCTCTTGGCGCTTTGCGAGACCTACGTGGGCCCATTAAGGGACTTGTCGCCAGGAGCGATCCTCTCGCATGCGTCTGTTTATATGTATATGTATATGTGTGTGTGCGGCAGTGGTAGAGCTCATCACGCCAAGTGCGCACGCGCGTGTACGTGTGCGCTGCCAGGGGAATCGTGAAATTTTCGAGCCCGCCGTATATACATACACGAGCTTGTCAGCGCGCGGGAGTAAAAGCGTGAGAATTAATTGAGCGAGGGAAAAAGCTTTCGTGGCCACGCGCGATTTATTGTTTTACGCTGGTGTGTACACGCGTATACATTGCACCGTGAATATTATGCGCGTTTCGGTAGGTCTCGCGTTCTGGGAGATATAGTTACTGCGAGGGTAATTGTTTGCCGAAAGAGATTTGATTTTTGGGATGATATTCGCTTGATGCGAGACCGAGTATGTCGATGCTTTAAAATAGTGCACCGCGAGAAAAGAGCAGTAATAATACCATACGGAATATGGCAATCGTTAAAAGGATCCGGTGCGGGAAGCTCGGCCGCCATAAATCAAACTTATCGGCGTCGGTTCCGCGCGGGCAATTTGTCGATCGCTGAAAATCGGTGCGCGAAGCGTCGTTAATTCGGGTCTCGTTATGTAAGTGCACACGAGGCACAGATCCTCAAAAAGTATTCCCTCTCCGAATTTTTCTTAGCCCCGCACGCGTATACTTGCGTTTATAACTACTTATCTCGGGCGTAGGATCTCTCTTTGCGCGCCGCGGCGAAAAAGTAATTGCGCATTCGGTATGTCGCTTAGGAACGTCGAGTATGGAAAAAGTCGAGATGCGGCAGCTGCCGAGGAGATAAAAAAATGAACAAGAGTACGCAAGAGGGGATAGTTATTCCTAATTAAAGTACCTGTCGGAACTATGTCGTTAAGAGAGCCGCCGCCAATGCTGCCACTCGTCGATGATGTTTCATACGCTAGCGGCTGTCCTTTCTTTTGACCGACCGCGCCAATGACGTGCGCGAAATATATTCGATGGACGGCTGCAGGGGAGACAGAGATATGCGATCGCTGGCTAATTAAAATTGTGTATAAATCGTTTTATAGATGTTTAATAAGGATAAGAACGGGCAAATTGGAGGAAGAGGTTTTTCTGTATGGAGACAATTAGACGTCGGCGTATTATACGATTTCGCATCGATATTATATTGATTGGTCGCCAGTGGAGAATTAAAAAATTAATAAAGTAAAAGAGGTGTTTTTTTTTTTGACCGAAAGTATTCAGTCCCGAGTTCTCGGCTTTTCTTTTCGAACAAGACTGTTTGAGTGAATCATGTAACACGGCGCCTACGGCATACACCAATAAATATTTGTCATATTAGAGGATTATTTAAAGTGTAATTTGCGTTTTACGATGTAACGTTCCGAGCGAGAGTCGCGAGAAAAGTACTAATAATAAATTTTAAAATTTTATTTCTATTCGTATATTATTGTATTTATCTGTGTTCGGCTAAAAAAAAATGTCTAAATGTATTAAATTGCGATAATTTTGTGGAACTGTGCGAAAGCTAGCCTAAGAACCTGAACCTTTCATTTCGCCCGGCAGAATCTAAGAACCGCGCTGAAAAAAAAAAGAAAAAGCGCGAGGCATAGGTTATTTTCCATAAATACGCCTTAAAACTCGATCATTAACACCCGACTTCTCGCAATCGATTCTCGGGCCTCTACCTTTTACGTATCCATCAAACTCACACTATAGCCTCATAAAACCGATCTCCCCGAACACCAGCACACTCGTGTCGGTCCCAAAAAGTAAAAAGGGGACTACACTCGACGCCTCGTAGCAAAAGAAAAAAAGAAAAAGAGGACTTAAAGCTCCATAATTTCGCAGCTGATCGACTATTTCGCACTCGCGGCGGTGAAAAAAAGAGAGAGAGCACACGCACGAGATATAATGCGCAAGAGAGTAGAGTAGAGAGAGAGAGAGAGAAGCTCCCCGAAGCCAGTGGAGGGCCGTAAATTTCGGTGGATCCGCCAGAGGAGAGAGGAGTGGGAGAGGTGAAGAAGCAAAAAGGAATGCTGCTGCACGCGGCTTCAAAATCGCCGCAATTTGCGAAAGGGAAGCGCTGCTCGCGCCGCAGCGGCGTAATCACACGTTTCGCGAAGCCGCCGCCGCCGCCGCCGCTTCTTTTTCGCGAAACTCCACCGAGCGCTCGAGAGCTGCACTGTACAGATATATATATATAGATATACACACATGTATATACGTATGTGTATGCTCTTTTAACGAGAGCCGTATATTCTTCAGACGTCGTGTGATACTGCAGGCCACGAGAGAGAGAGAAGCGTACGAGCGTTGGTGAAACAAAGAAAATTCTTGCTTCGGACGATGCTGCAACTCGCTCCGTGGTTGATTGATTTTGAGGCTTAGTTAGGGCTCGGGTTCGTTTGCTGGACTCTCTATGCGCGCGTATATATGTATATGCGAGTGTCTCGAACCTGCCGAGACTTTTTTACGATTCGAGGGGAATTCCGGATGTATGGAGCGTGAAATTTTGCGTACTGAATTATCGCTTTCACGGGATGATTTTGTAGTATATTGAAAGTTGCGGAATATGCGTCGAAGCGCTCGGTCCGCAGGGAGAAGTTGGAAAAATATATATGCAAGGTGGACGCGCGGTAATAAATTGAGAAAGGCCTTTGAAGGCGCGTAAGTGAGTTGGTTGTTAATAGGTCTCGCGCCAAGCGAGACAATGCTCTTATTGAAAAGACAGAAGGAATTTTCGAAAAATTTTACAAGACACAGGACGGTAAATAAGCTTAACGGTCGTTCCCCTAAAACTCGCCACCACCACGACGCAAAGCAATTCTCTCAATTTTATATATATATATATATATATA